>JAVDBV010060553.1:0-11339 GCA_032619315.1 Piper longum
ATAACACACAAATGACATGCTCTATAACTAATAATCCACCCAAAACTACCCATAACGCGTCCTAACGCGGTAAACGGCCTAAAACTATTTCTACGGTCACTAATGAAAAAAAAAAATTCTAAAATCGTCAACTGTATGCTCTCACGCATTCCGATAACTCATTCTCTGCTCATTCATCTCATTATCATCACATCCTCGCTACACATTACCCTCATACCACATACACGCGACCGGCATCGGCTCGGTACACGTGTTCCGAAATATGCTCAACTCGAACCGACGGCTGAACCGATCGGCTAACGACTATAAAACCTGTGACTCGAATCACGGGTTTTACAAACTGTCTTCTCATGTCTAATCTCATGCTTGCTACAGTAATCATCAAACTCAACAGAACAATATTTACCATCATTATCACTTCTAAGACATTTCCAGAGCTTACGAGTCTTTCTTTCAACCAATACATGAAAATTCTTAAAGATGCCAAAAATATCACTTTTATTTTTCATGCTATAAGCCCACACCTTCCTAGAAATATCATCAATAAAAGTGACAAAATAAATAGAACCGCCAAGAGATTTTACCTCCATAAGCCCACACATATCAATATGTACCAACTTAAAAACTTCTGACTTCCTCATACATATGCTTGCAAAGGATGTCCTACGTTATTTCCCGACTAAACAATGGTCACAAGGACTATTTTGATATCCTTGACCTTGGGAAGGAGATTCAATTTCTTCAATGTCTGTAGTCCCTTCTCACTCATGTGTCCCAATCGATAGTGCCACAAATCAGCAGTGGAATCAAATGAGGAGATATTAACCTCCCCTTGAACTAGACTCGTCTCAGTCTTATACAAACTACAACACTTCTTCCCTTTAGCAACAGCAAGAGAACATTTCACAAGTTCCACACACCTTGTGAAAATTGTGAACCAAATCCTTCATCATCAAGCACTTCGATTGACAACAAACTCATCCTCAAATCTGGAATATGTCTGACATTTTTAAGCACCAATTTGTAACTCATGTTTGTTATTGTATGCACATCTCCAAGTCCCACAATTCTGGAAGTATCACTATTTCCCATCTTCACTATACCCAAATCTGAAGATTCATAGGTAGTAAAGAAATTTTTGCTTGGAGTTGCACAAAAAAATGCTCCCGAGTCAACTACCCAACTAGCATCACAATCAGTTGTCAAACAATCATTCCCACAATTAGAAAGAACCACCATGTCCTCATGTACAACATTAGTATTCTTTTCTACTTGATCTTTGTTGTCTTTATTTTTTAAGTCTTTCCTGAGCTTCCAACAATCCTTTTTTATATGACCTGTCTTGTCACAATAATAACATTTCAAGTGTTTCCTAGATTTAGACCTTCCTCGACTGTTGTCCTTTCTGTTTATGTCTCTATTTCTTGATCTCCCCCTTGCCTCTTCCGACATTAATGCATGAGACCATGTAGTTGGTAGAGTTTTTCTTCTCACCTCTTTATTCAGTAAACTGCTTGTTACCATGTCTATCATGAGTTTTCTATCTAGAGCAACATTGCTCAAAGAAATCACCAATGTTTCCTAGCTTTCTGGCAAAGTGTTGAGGAGCAGGATAGCTTGCCATTCCTCATCTAGAGTTATCTTCATCCTGGAAAGTTGAGTAATAATATTATTCATCGCATTGAGATGCTCACTTATGTCACTTCCATCCTTATACTTCAAATTCGCTAATTTTCTTATCAAAAGGGTCTTGTTGCCAACAGTATTCCTCTCATAAACTTCTTGGAGTTTATCCCATATCGCTTTTGAGGATGTCAATTCAGAAACATGATGATACACTACTTCATCTACCCATTGTCTCAAACAAGCCATAGCCTTTTTATCCAACTTATTCCAGTCTTTATCAGTCACCTCTGCCGGTTTCTGACCTGTGATAGGTTCAAACAAATCCTTAGAATACAAATGATCAATTATTTTTCCTTTTTCAATAGTGCCAATTATTAGGCCCTTTAAGAGATATCATCTTAACATGCTTCTCATCAGCCATCTTGTTGAAATATAGATCACAAACACACTAACTAGGCTCTTAAAAATTTCGTCGAACACCTAGAGGGCAATAAATATCCAACCTAAAAATTTGCTACTAACAAATCAATGAGGCTCTGATACAACTTGTTGGGATTAACCAGAATAAACCAAATATAAATCCTCTATTTTAACATATAAAGATGAGAAGTTTCAAACAAATAGAGAAATCTGACAAACCAATTTTACGTGAAAACCCCTAAATTTGGGGAAAAAACCACTGGGCAAACGACTAGATCAAATCACTGTATTACAAGTTTGATACAGAACAAATTCATAGGAGAACAAACTCCTCAATACCAATTTACTATACTTTCTACAAAATTAGTATAGGATGAGAAAGAAAATGAAAAATTACGGATTACAAATATAAAAACTTGGTGAAGTTACTATTGACGATTGTAAGCAAATCTCAACAAAACATTCACATTTCTTCAATCCATATAATTTTCTTTCTCCCTTTGTAACAACAGTTTTTCTCTAAAATTAGAAAACCCAAAAACCAAAGAAGAAAAGCGTCACGTTGCTTTTATTCTTTTCAACAAATAAAATCTGTAAATCTGGATTTCTGTCCAAAACAGGGTTGTAATTTCATGTATTTCCAGAGGAGGGACAACCCAACAAACCTCCTCCCCTTCCCGACTCCATGAAATACCTCTAGCCCGCATGGGAATCTCAATCCATGCCTGCTCCATTCCTGTAGTAAACATGTTTCTCCTTTGACACAACTTTAGTCATTATGTTTGCAACATTTCTTTCAATATAGATTTTTATTAGCTCAAGAAATTTACTTTCCAACACATCTCTTACCTAGTGATATCTCGCATCAATGTATTTGTTTCTTGAATGAAAACTTGAATTCTTACTTAGGTGAATTGCACTCTGGCTATCACAATGTACAATGTATTTTTCCTATTAACACCAATTTCATTCAAAAATCTCTTCGTCCACAGCATATCCTTGCAAGTTTCTATAGCAGCAATAAACTCAGCTTCAGTTGTGGATAATGCAACACACTTTTGCAACCTAGACTGCCAAGTTACAGACCTATTAGTAAAATTAACAACAAACCCAGATGTTGACCTTCTTGTCTCCAAGTCACCTGCCATGTCTGCATCTGTGTAGTAAACCAACAAAGGTTTATCATTTTCAAAACATAAATACATTTTGGATGTACCTCTCAAGTACCTCATTATCTATTTAACTACTTGTCAATGCTCTTTGCTCGGATTTGCTAAATATCTACTAACAGTTCCAACTGCATATGTTATGTTTGATCTTGTACAAACCATATTATACATCAAACTACCAATTGCAGAAGCATAAGGAACATTTGTCATTTCCTTCATCTCTGTTTCATTTAAATCACTTTTCTTTAACTTGAAGTGATCCTCAAGTGGAACTCCAACCGGTTTTGCATCTTTCATGTTGAATTTTTCAAGTACCTTTTATGTACCTTTCCTGTGATACCCAAAGCTTACCAGCTCCCCTGTCACGCTGAATGGACATTCCCAAGATTTGGTTTGCCGGTCCCAAATCCTTCATTGCAAAGGATTCATTCAAATTCTTCTTTAAGCTTGCAATCTTGGCCCCATCATGTTTTACAATCAACATGTCATCCATATAAAGTAGTAGAATAATAAAGTCACAATCATCAAACCTCTTGATGAACACATAGTGATCATAAACAGACTTCTTGTACATATTGCTTTTCATACAAAAATCAATTTTTTTGTACTACAAGGCAAACAACCAAATCAAATTACTATATCACAAGTTTGATACAAAACAGATTCATATAAGAACAAACTACACGATAATAATTTACTGTACTTTCTACAAAATTGGTATGGGATGAGAAAGAAAATGAAGAATTACGGATTACAGATATAAGAACTTAATGAAGTTATCATTGACGATTGTAAGCAAATCTCAACAACCATGATGGTCGGCGACATGCAAGTCAATAGCCTCCAACGCCGCCAAAGCATTGCTCTGAATCTGAATAGGCCCCCGGTACTTGCCCTCCCCCATGATGGCACTCACATCCTTCTCAAACACCGTCACCTGGAACCCTTTCCTCTTAGCAGCCAGAGCAAACACCAACCCGCCAATGCCCCCACCGACTACAAGAATCCTTAGGTTCTTCTTCTGGGACCCCTCTCCAGCCGAGCTCTTCTGCTCCAGCGGAGTGGCGTAGAGGTGATGCTTCCTCTGGAATTTGCGGAGGGCACGTCCGGTGAGAGGGAAGGAACTGTGAGTCTTGGAGAAAACGCAGAAAGAGGAGGTGAAGGTGGTGATGAGGCCAGTGGAAGCCATGCAGGTGATGATGTATGAAGAAGAAGAAGAAGAAGAAGAAGAAGAAGGTGGTTGATATTAAACCAGTATATGGGTGTGTGTAGATCCTTCGAGGTGCTAGCAAGTGTACCAAACTATAGTAAAAAGAGAAGACGAAGATGAAAGAGTAGAAGAAGAGTAGGTCCAGATAGAAGGATGACCAGAGCTTGGATTCTGTTGTATACAAAGCCTCCTGAAACTCTGTCCTCTACAACTCCCTGAGTGATAGATCTTTGTGAGCACGTGGATCTTGGACGGCAACTTAACACTTGAATTAGTCAATTATAATGATACCTTGTTGTTCTTTTTTTCGTTAAAATTCTTTTTAGGGTTAGTATAACTGATAATGTTAAACAGTGAATTACGGGCTAATGAAATTAATTTTTTAAGTGTAAATTATATTTGCATAATTTTTGTACGATTTAAAATCCAACATAAAAAATCAGTACAAGCTTATTAATTAAACTACACACGTCACATTCTTTTAAATTTTATAGACTTAAAATATTAAGATAAAAGAAATTTATACCAAATTTATAATTTAATCTTGTTAATAAATATAATAATAGATAAAATATAAATCATACACTTAATTTATTTTAATAATATAATTTAGATTAACAGTGACTTGGAAAGGTGTTTGGCTGTAATTCACGGTGTATGCTTTATCACATATATTTTTTTAGCATGCGTGATGCGTGGGCTTTCTTCTAATGATATAAAATATAGATGAAACAGTCGATATTGGTTTTCCGTTGTTAATTTTATGTGAATGAATAATAAAACTGTGGAGTGGAAGAATATACGGTTGCTTGTATTTAAAATATTGGATTGTTAATTAATTAATTTAATGGTAATTAAAATGAGGGGGGGGGATTATTCTTAGTTAATCTAAAGGGTTTGGCTAGAAGAAACAGGAAGGGATATTGAAGTGGAGGAGTGGTGGTTACATGTGTATTGCATTCTGCAGACACACGATGTGGTTTTGCCAACTGCATGGCCGCCACACGGTCGCATTACGTCGCGTGGCTGCTCCTGCTATTTCAACTGGGTTTTTTAATGATTTTTTATATAGGCAATATTTTCTGGCTTTAAATTAATTGGCAATTTGTTGTGCGGGATGTAACAACATTTTTATTTTTATTCATTGTATTATATGCTAAAATTGAGCGTTCGGGTTCAGTGCTTTCTAATTTTATGTCTACTGTTTTGAATTTAAACGAAATAAAATAATTTATTTTTTATCAAATAAAATGATAAAATAATTAATTGTTAATCTAAATCAACTTCAAATCATAATTTTAAATATCATATCAATTGTCATACCAAATTTATAATCAATACAAAATAAGTAGTATATTTTGTTCAATCGGGTCAAATCATGTTCAATCAGAATTTAATATTGTAAATAAAATATTTCACAAAATATTAAATTTTTATTAAATACAGAATAAATACCATAATTTATGAAAAAAAAATTAAATTTTGTGATAATTTCATATAAAAAAATTGAGTACAGATTAAAATGGTATGTTTACCAGATTTAAAGGCGATACACAGGTTATTGGATATAAATAAATAGTACGGTACAATTTTTAAACTATACTTTAATTAAATATAAAAATAATAACACAATTTTATTGATTTATCAATATATATAATAATTTTACTCGAAAAAATCAACTTTCTAATTACATAATTCAACGTTCAATTAACTTTATTTAAATTTTATTTTTAAAATATTTAATTTTAAATTTTACAAATTAATTTAAAATTTTATTTAATATGTAGTTATCACGCTGTTTAGGATACTATGATTGTAAGCAAGTGCTAAATGATTTTTTTGTATTTAATTATTTTAAATTCGTAGACTTGCAAAAAATATTAATTATAAAATATTGAAAATGTGTTAATAATTCGATTAGAAATTACAATATAAGTTTATGTAATCAGTTAGGGCATTTGGTTGCAATAAAAAATATTTTATAAAAATTTTAAGGAAATTTTGTCATAATTTTTATTTTGTTATAATTATAAAAAAATTTTGAGTTGATAAAATTATTATGTTTCGCAAGCTTACAATCAATTTGAAAAATTCTAAAACATTGTCATTTGGCAAATAAAAAAATCATGTAGAATTAACTAAATACCATGCATAATTAATACAAAGTGTTGCAGAATGAACTAAATGAAATACACGTAAGCCAATCCTAATTAAACCCGTCAATTCTAATTAAACAAAGAGAAAACACAATATTAACAAAAAAATAAAACCCATCAATTGTAATTAATAATGACAACCGAAAAATGAAACAACAATAATAAATAAACAAGTCACAAGTATAGTAAGTACAATACAAAAACATTAACTAGAATCAGTGTGCAACTGTATGAACAAGCAACTTATGCATAGCGGTATCAGTTAGTCATGAATAACCCACATCATAAAATCAGAGAAAAAATAATAAAAAAAGTGAACAAAAAAGTAAGCCATAATAATTATTATTAGACATAAAATGATTTAAATCAATCACAAACAATATATCCAAAGTCAAAAATTAAAAAAAAAATGGCAGAAAGCCACGGTCTTTTTTAGATTAAGATCATTAAAATCGATAAAATTTACTTTTTTTTACTAGTGATAATTTAGTGGGCAACATCAACCACAAGTCATTGGGAAATAATAATGAATGAAGAGATTCTGAAAGAAGATAGGGAGGGGGAAAGAAGAGGATGATATGAAGCGGAAGAGGAGACTAGTGTTAAAATAAAATAAACAGGATCGAGCCGTTTGTTTTTCTTTTTACGTAACTTTTTATGAAACTTCTTTAACATAGTCTTTAGCACTTTATATTAATTTTTATTAGCGTTTTGTCTAATACTTTTTTTACGTATTGTTATTACTATTTTATATTTTGGCAATAAAACATACAAATGCCATATAAAAATAATTACAACTTGGAAATATTAACCGAATCGTAACGAAAAAGTGCACTATCAGTTTGCCCCAGTTGCATCCGACGTGATTACATAACGACCACCACCCCAGAGAATGAATATCAATCCTCAACCGCTAATACTTAGCTACTCTCTCCGCACATGAAATGCACAAGTCCGAAGATCGTCGAGAACTCAACTCCCTAGACGCTGCTAAGAAGGTTTTCATTCTCAACTAAAATTGTCTTCTCTTCCTAGTAGAGAATGACTTTGGAATTTTTTTTGTTTGTTATTAGTACTAATTAAGTAGTTCTCTTGCGTTTAAGGCTTTATGGTTTGCTATCATTTTTTATTAAAGGTAATTATTTTTGTACAATCCTAACTTTTACTAATCCAGTATGTATTAGGATTAATCAAATAGTTAAATCTTTATTTCAATACATAATGGATGAAAAATGTCAATCAAAATAAATACACCAATTTTACATGAAAAGTAATATCAATCAAAATGGACGACACTAATTTTACGTAAAAAATCCCAACTCTGGGAACAAGCCACGGGGCAAGCGGCCAGTTCAAATTCAATAATATATCACAACTTGATAGAGAAAATATTTATAGGAGAACAGACTCCCTCAATACCAATTTATTATAATTTCTACATAATTGTATTAATCATAAATAAAGAGAATAAAAAAATATCATTGATTAAGAATTTAACGAAACTACTATTGACAATCGCAAGTGAATCTAAACAAAATATTCATTTTTTTTTTCAAGTCACACAATTTTTTCATTCTCCCCTCATCGCCCTTTTTCTCCACTACAAAGAAGAAAAATGTCTGTCGTTGCTTTTATTTCTCTCACAACGCGAAACGTGTTTTCTAAAAAAAAATGGTTTTTACCTAAAATAGGGTTGCCTTTTCGTGTATTTATGGGGAAAGGACAACCCAACAAACCTTTCATTCCTTACTCCATGAAATACTTCTAACCGATATAGGAAGCGTCATCCATGCCTACTCCATTCTTGTAGTAAATTTCTTTCTCCTTTGACAATATTTTAGTCATCATGTTTGAAACATTTCTTTTCGTATAAATTTTTGTTACCTCAAGAAATTTACTCTCTAACATATCTTATATCAAGTGATATCTCACATCAATATATTTGTTCCTTAAATGAAAACTTGAATTTATACTCAGGTGAATTACACAGTGGCTATATGAGTAGACAATATATCTCTCTTACTTAATATCAATTTCATTTAAAAATCTTTTTGTCCATAATATCTCCTTATAAGCTTCTATAGTATTAATAAATTCGACTTCAGTTATAGATAATGCAACACACTTTTATAATTTAGATTGCCAAGACACAACCCCATTAGGAAAATTAACAACAAATCCAAATACTGACTTTTTTGTCTCCAAGTCACCTCCATGTCACCATCTCTATAGCCAACCAACAAAAGTTTATCATTTTCAAAATACAAACATATTTTGGATATAATTCTCAAGTACCTCATTATCTATTTAACTGCTAGATAATATTTTTTACTTGGATTTGCTAAATGTCCGCTAATCATTCCTATTACATATGCTATGTCCGGCCTTATACAAACTATAGCATATATCAAACTACCAACAGTAGAAGTGAACCTTTGTCATTTCCTCCATCTTTGTTTCACTTTAGTCACTTTTCTTCAATTTGAAGTAAACCCGAAATAGAACTCTTACCAGCTTTGTATCTTTCATGTTATATTTTTTAAGCACATTTTTTATATACTTTTGCTATGACACACAAAGCTTTTCTAGCTTCCTTATCACACTGAATAGACATTCCCAAGATTTGTTTTGTCAATCCTAAAGCCTTAATTGTAAAGAATTTGTTCAAGTTTTTCTTTAAATTTACCTCATGTTCTACAATCAACATGTCATCCATATAAAGCAACATAATAATCAAGTCATCATTATCAAACCTCTTTATTATATCCCGTGTTTGTTACTATATACTCATCTCTAAGTCCCAAAATTTTGGAAGTATCATTAGTTATCATTTTCACTATACCTAAATTCGAAGGTTCATAGGTAATAAAGAAATTTCTGCTCAAAGTTGCATGGAATAATGCTCTCGAGTCAATTATACAATTAGGTGTCAAACAATCATTCTTACAATAAAAAAGAATTACCAAGTCATCATGTATAATATTAGTATCATTTTCTCCTTAATTCTTGTTGTCTATATTTTTCAAGCCTTTCTTGAGCTTCCAACAATCCTTTTTGATATGACATATCTTACATAATAATAACACTTTGAATACTTCTTAGATTTAGACCTTCCTCTGTTCTTGTCCATTTTGTTTGTGTCCCTATTTCTTGATTTATCTTTTGCTCATCTGACACTAATGCATGAAAACCTGAAGTTAGCAGAGATTTTCTTCTCACCTCCTCATTCAGTAAACTACTTGTTATTATGTCTATTGTGGGTTTTCCATCCATAGTAGCATTGATCAAAGAGACCATCAATGTTTTCCAACTCTCTAACAATGTGTTGATGAGCAGGATAAATTGTCTTTCCTCATCTAAAGTCATTTTCATCTAGACAAGTTGAGTAATAATACTCTTCATCTCAATGAGATACCCGCATATATCACTTTCATCCTTATACCTCAAGTTCACTAATTTTTTTATCAAAATGGTCTTGTTACCAGTAGTATTTCTCTCATAAACTTCTTAAAATGTATCCCATATAGTTTTTAATGATATTAATTCAGAAATATGATGATACATAACTTCATCTACCCATTATCTCAAACAAGTTATATCCTTTCTATTCGACTTATTCCAGTCTTTATTACTCACCTCTGTCGGTTTCTGACCAGCAATAGATTCATACAAATCCTTAGAATATAGATGATTAATCATTTTTTTTTCAATAGTGTCAGTTACTTGGCCCTTTAAGAGATATCATCTTAACGTATTTCTCATCACTCATTTTGTTGAAATATAAATCGCAAATACACTAACTAGGCTCTTAGAACTTTCGTCAAACACCTAGCAGATAAAAAATATCTAGAACCCAAAAATTGCTACAATTAAGCAACCGGGCTCTCATTGGGATTAACCAAATACCTAAATCTTCATTTTAACATATAATGGATGAGAAGTACCAATTAAAATAAATACACCAATTTTACCTAAAAAGGAATATCAACCAAAATGGACAACATTAATTTTAAGTGAAAATCCCAAATCTGGGAAAAAAACCACGAGACAAACGTGTAAAACCCGTGACTCGAGTCAGGGTTTTATTATAGCGAACCCGTCGGTTCGAGTCGAGTCAGTTCATAGACCACATGCTGAGTCGTGACCAGCAGTGAGTTATGAACGATGTGAGTTAAGTGTACTTGAATATATGATGATAACGTAGAAAAGATGGTGAGAAACAAGTTATCAAAATATATGAAAGTATGTAGTGATTTTTCTTTTTACGAATTTGATCGTAGGAATAGTTTTAGGACGATTAATGCATTAGGACACGTTATTAGGTAATTATGGTGGGTTATTATCTCTAGAGCATGTCATTTTGATGTTGTAGTGTTTATTTTATTTTTCGGGATTTTTCCCAATTTTTTTTTGATTTTTTTAGGATTTATTACGCGTTAGAATATTTTTTACTCGAGTCGGTGTCGAGTGAAGTTTAAATTACGAGTTTGCCACCCAACACTCCTCATCACCTTCCCCAAACCCGATCCTATTCACCCAAACCCGATGCCGCCACCTTCAGGCCGCCGCCGCCGTCGCCAGCGCCGCCCCGGCCGCCGATCCCCCGCCACCGAGGTCGCCGTGCCGTCGTCGTGCTGCCCCAACCAAGCCCGGCCGTCTTCTAGCCGCTGCGATGCCGGAAACCGCCCTCGATTTCACCACGGTCCCGACCCGATTCCGCCGCCGTCTTCGCCGCGCCACCGCCGCCGTGACGTCGG
>JAVDBV010060556.1:0-10905 GCA_032619315.1 Piper longum
TATACACACACATGAAGTACAGTCTTATGAGTACTTGACAGTATAGGGCGTTAAAGTTCAAAAGCATGAAAGTTTTGACAATGGAACTCTAGCAGCCTAGCTTATTGTGGACGTATTTTTAAAAGTGAACATTAGATAGTCTAACTAATTATCCCAATAGCGAGATATATAATGTCAAGTGAAATATCAGTGGACGTATTTTTAAAAGTGAACATTAAATAGTCTAACTAATTATCTCAAAAGCTCTAGAGAGATATATAATGTCAAGTGAAATATCAAATTACTCATGTTAATTCCCAATTTACTCCAGGCTTATATATGTTCTAAGCAGTTAAAAAAAATAACTTGCGAGTGAGAGGAGTGATCATTTGATGATACACGCTGTGTGATAATTTCATTGATTGTTGTTCTCACTTTTAGATGTAGCCAGGTAGGAGCCAAGCAAAAATCACCATTACACTATGAGTTACTTTTATTGATTTATAAGTAAGCTGTCATGCGCGGCCTATAATATATAAATTATAATTATAATTATAAAATATCGTTGAAAAATATAATAGACTATAATAATTTAATGTTTTAGGTGTATATTTTAAATGACTTTAAAGATATATTTTAATTGAACGAAAAATAAATACTAATTATTTGATTTATTTTCTTTATTTTTATTATATTTTTTTCAAAGTAGCTAGACTCACTCTTATTAATAGAATATAGAAATTGAAGTTACCCAAGTTTGAACTCATGAGATTCTATAATAAAAAGTAGATAGATTCACTCTTGTTGTATGTTTTAAATAAATTGAGGTTATCAGGGTTTGAGTATGAGATATTTTTATTATATTTAAAAAAATTTCTTATATTTTGATTGGTCAATTTTACTAGTTTTAATCTAAATATTAAGTTCTTAATTTATTAATAAGAGTAGATATACACCAACTTTTATTAATAAATGAGAATTTAAAAATCGAGTTCAAGCTAATCAAAATTCAAAAATAAAAAATAAAAACAACAAATTAAATCAGTATAATTTATCTTCTTATTTAACGAAAAATTATCTTAAAAATCAAAATCTATCTCTATTACAAGCCCGGCGAGGTGTGCAGTTTTTTTTGAAACAAACAAATCAACTTTTTCTTCCAACAAGTTTGCAATGATCAAATTAAATTTATTTGCTTAAAAAAAACACCGATTAATTTATTCACCTCTATCAACGGCCGCTTCCAACAACGATCAACTTCGATTCTTGTATTTTAGAAAGAAAAAAAAACTTACATTTACCAACTTAAGTATATATGTAGAATAAAAACGAATTTTCCCTCTCGAAAAAATAAAAACAAAAAATCGTAGAATAAAATCAACGGCGGGGATGGTGGCCTCGGCCATCATTTCATATGGTGGAAAGCATGTGGGAGATGCGGTATGGCCGTATCTGGGAAGTTGTAACCACTTTTCGAAATCATACACAAATTTGATTCTTTCCAATGGCCCTCCCGTAATTTCCACCAACCCACAGGGACAATACCACAAGAAAAATCACTCGGACCGATCCCACAACTAATACGGACTCGGCCTCCCGACAAACACGCCAATCTCACACCACCAGTCAACCACCCCCCCCCTCATAACCGCCACTCGCCACCGGACAATCCCGGTCTCCCACCATCCCCCGACCCGCTGCACCCGGTTCCCCCACCGCCCCCATCAACAGTTCTGAATGCTCATACGCGAACCGTCCAAAATGGACCGTCCGATTCGGTCGGTCTTCTTATAAAATAGGCCGTGCCCGCCCCCCTCTCTTTCGGTCTGAACCAGAGTTTTGGCGAGTGGAGCTCCGATGGGGAAGTATCTGAGGAAGCGCAAGGACGCGGCGGAGTTCGCCACCGTGGACGTCGGGCCGCTCACCCGGGCCAAGAAGGCGGCGCTTTTGGCGGCGGCGGAATTTCCGGGCGCCGGGGGGAAGAAGCGGAAGTTGGCCGCCTCCGCCGCCGCTGCAACCGGCGGGGAATTGGGCGAGCAGGGGTCGTCGTCCTGCCGGAACGAGGTAAGGGAGTTGAGCTCTGGTTGAAATGATTGCGTCTTCGGAGGTGGAATGTGGGATCGTTTCATGGGTTTCTCTTCGGTGTTTCTTGCAGGTGGCAGCGTCGGAGGATGATCGTTGCAGGAACAGGTCTCTCTGTTTTTCTTTGATTTGAGGTTTTGAGGTCTTGGATTCCGATCTTGTTTGTTCAATGCTTATTCCTTAGCAGATCAAGGGAGGCGACTCCTTCGGCCGCCAACTCTGCTCTTCGAAATTCGCCGGCGGCCAAGGCGGCGGGAATGCCGACGGCGGAGGAGATGGACGCCTTCTTCTCGGCGGCGGAGAAGCGGGAAAGGGCGCGGTTCGCAGACAAGTGAGTGATAGCTGGTCACGCTGCGAATACGATGGAGTCGTAGGCGGCGGGTTTGATCTGGGTTTCATGCTTTTCTTGTTTGCAGGTACAACTTCGATGTGGAGAAGGAGACCCCCTTGGAAGGCGGCCGGTACGAGTGGATTCTTCCCAAGTGAATCAGAGGAGAAAAACTTTCATGTGAATTCTCAATGTGTATATAATTAGTTCTTCCTTCTTCACTCTTTTGTGCCTTCTCTGTCCAACCCAAAGAAAACAACTCGATACTTTCTTATACTTTCTAATAGCAACAGCAAGCACACATTTTCTGTTCAATAATGAAAAGATATGATCAAATTGTCTGTTTCTTGTGGTATGAAAGTATGAACATTTAGACAACGTGGTTTCACAAAGTTAGATGCTGTTGAAGTAGTGCAACGAAGATTGGCCGGGTAAGGTCTCTATATATGAAATTAGCTTCACCATTGTGATAGATGATCCATGTAGCGCATTAAAAAGTGGCCTTCGTGATGATGCCATTAATGTTCTTTCTCGGCTAGGGACAGAGACAGAACAGTGGCTCCACATCCATGGATGGATCATGGATGGTATGGACCATTTGCGTTCCTACTAATTGTATTCTTTAGATCCATAGCTTCCTGATTTGATACAAATTTTGTTTAGTGTGTGTTGCATCTTGTGTAAGTGATGCTAGTGTGATATTCACTAGATGTGATTGGCATATTGTCGCAACGAATATGTGGGAGGCGCAGAATAGAACAGACTAGTTGCTGGTGTAGGTAAAATGAAAATCAAAATATATTCATTTATTCTTTGGGTTATTGCTGCTGAAAAAATTATGTTAGTCCTCCCTTTTTGTAGCCCTGTACAGCAGAGTTTTGCCATGGACGCCTCAGATCGGATATATAAGAGCCTAAAAGGTTTCAGAAAATAGTGGATCATACAAAAATTTTCCTTCTGCTGATCGATCTCAGATTAAATAATTAGCTACACAACCTTGACGTGAAGAAGTGCGTGTTTTTTCAACAAACAAATAGTCGAAACCGACAAACTGAGTCAAGGGAAACTAGTAAAAAAATAGATGTATTCCGACTTAGACTTAGATTTGTGTTTTTCATCGGAATTTTGATTATTATAATAAACTAAATATTTCTTAATTTGAAATACTATAACGGAAAGCAGATTAAAAAGGAAATGGGATTGAATAACCCTGCCGTTACAGGTTTCATTGTTTTAAAAAAAATCATTTCTTGTAAGAGTGGATGCGGATTGTATTAAAATTAATAACCGTATATATATTATATAGAGAGCCACTTAATGCATGAATTACACCGCAGCTTTCCAAGAGTGAACAGCGAACGTGCATGCGTCCTTTGATGGGCACTTAATTGTAATACATAGGACCATGATCATGCTCACCGATACAAATTGTGTGATCTTTTTATATTAGTAAATAGTAAGTGAATAAGAAAATGTTGGAGGTAGCTATAAAAAATGGGATATTGTAATACGATCTCATTAAGAGAAAGAAGCTGCTAGTGGGTAAAATAATAAATAAAAAGAAAGAAGTTAGGACGTGGTCCTTACTCTTTGGCTAAGTTAAATAGTTAATACGCGCTTTGGATCTGGTGCCAAAGGGCCATGTTTTGGTATCATCACAACTCCGTAGTCTGTCTTTGGGGGAGTTACCAGATCTGCTTGTTCCCTCCAGAATATGCAGGGAATGTTGCTCGAGCACTAAGCCTATTGCCTACTAATTTAGCGCCATTTCGTTCAGCTACTGCTTCCTCGTTATACACACTTCTTGATTTTCCCCTGATAACTGAGGTGGATCCCTGGCCTTGGGATTGCTCACCTCTTCTTCCCAGGCTGAACTTTTTCATTGGTTTTCGCGGGTAACTGTGCAAACTCTCTTGCTTTGTGAGATAAAAAGTGATAAGAAAGTTCACCTAAAAATAGCAACTTTTGGATAAAGAAATCACGTCCATTTGGGTGAGATGTGTACTGAGCTGGTGGGAGGGGATGGTCAATTAACTGCTGTCAAATCAATGGCCTTCCTAAAGCATTAAATACAGTACCTTATTGGGTAAATCATTAAGAACTAAATTTTAAAATTATATATAAGTGTTTAATTTAACAATGAAATTTTTCTAATAAATATTCATTAAATACTAACTAATTAATATTGTATAATTTTCCTGAAAAAAATCAGATTTTGAAGAACATTAAATTAAAAAAGTAGGTATGAACTAAAATTATACAAAGGAGCTATGCAATAATATCGATCGTTTGGGGTTGACAATTAGATATATATTTTAATCATTCATAATTTTAAATTTATTTTATAATAAATTCACCCAAATCCTGGCTTCCTTCCTCAATCGAGAATACAAGCTACGGCCCTCCTGCCTTGTTGGTGTGGTGGCCTCTAGTCCCTCTCAATAGCGGTCCTTCCTTTTCCTTGTACCTAGTCCCCACAATTCATTAACTCTATTGTACCCCACCATAAAATTAATTTTTGCCTCCCTCACACAGTAATGATATTATATTTGCTCTGTCAGTCATGTCCCATTCAAATTGGTGGATCCCCATCAAATTTTCTCTCGTGGTAAAGACTGAGCTGATAAAGGATGGTTGGATATGTGGGATGAGCATGAGTTACATTGTTGCAGTCCATGGAACAGAGAGGAAGCCTCAAATTAGAAGCTTTCATTATATGCACAGAATGATCATAAGGTGCACACGTTGCCCACGGTACTCTACATTCGAACGGGACAGGTGGTTGATAAGATTGTTCACAGTCATGTCATTTATTGTCCTCATACTTCTACCTCTCTATATTGATTGAACTCACTCACACCACTTTACGCTAACATATGGCATGTTTGTTATCCCGAGATTGGCTGGTCTTTTCCATTTTGATTCATTTGATATACCTGCTGGTCATGACTCTTTCTCCTTCATCGTCTGTATCTAACTTTTATTGGGCAATGAAGAATTATTGTTGATTTTGATCAACAAGTTAGTTACGTGACATTTATTGATAATTTTTAGATGTAAAAAATGCTCCATGCATGAGTCTATTTATAAACTTATGACGCCCACAGCCAAAAAGCATTTGTTCTGAATGAAATACTCCATAAAGATAGGGCAATCTTTTGATTTACTAATGTAAAAAAAATAAGAGCGCTAGATGTTAATATGATCGAATCAACATTGTTGTCAGGGATGGCGACCCAGGTGAGGCATGATGATATGGATATCATCGGCTTTTATATTCTTTTTAATGACACAGCCAGATTGGACCAGCTTATGATGTCTGTCATTTTAAGGGTTTTACTTTGATCACTTTCTAGTGTAAATTCCATATGTGAAGTGTCTCTTTTTATACTTTTCACCCTCAACCATCTTTTCCTTTGATCACATATATACAGAGTATGATGAATCACCAATTAGCAGATAAAAAAGCAGAACATATTTATGAGCATGTTCAAGGATGATATTGTGTTGATTTGGTATCAATGCTTTGTGCGTGGTTGTTCAATGTTAGGGGCATTTTTGGTGTCACAAATGTTGGGTTGCCCCACTTTCGTAAATACATAAAATTATAACTTTGTTTTGGACAAAATTAAATATTTGTTAGAAAATGCATTTTATGTTATGAGAGAGATAAAAAGCAACGATGGATATTTTTCTTTTTTGGTGTTTTTCATTTTTAGGTTTGAGAGAAAAATGACAAAGAAGGGACAAAGGAAAATTTTATAGATCGAAGAAAGGTGAATGTTTTTTTGAGATTTACTTGTAATTGTCAACAATAATCTCACTAAGTTTTTAATCTGTAATTTTCTATTTTTATTCTTTATGAATAATATCAATTTTGTAGAAGTACAGTAAATTGGAATTGAAGAGTTTATTTTCCCGTGAATATTTTATGTATTGAAAAACCATTTAACGCTTTCGTTATCTTTTGGGAAGATATAGTGAATTTGATCTAGCCATTTGTCTATGCTTTTTTGCCAAATTTGAAGTTTTTTACATAAAATTGTTTTGTATGATTTCTCTATTTGTTTGGTACTTTTCATCCTTATGTGTTGGGTTAATCCTAACAAGTGATATTAGAGCCAAATGGTTTCGTTTGGTTGATTGGTTGGTTGTGCAAATTTTGGTTGTTGATATTTTTTGCTCACTAGGTGTTTGATGAAATTTTTAAAAGCCTAGGTGGTGTGTTTGTGATTTATATTTCAACAAGATGGGTGATGAAAAGTATGTTAAGATAATATCTCTTAAGAGGCCGAGTAACTGGCACTATTGGAAAGGAAAAATGATTGATCATTTATATTCTAAGGATTTGTTTGAACGTATCACAAGTCAGAAATTGGCATAGGTGATTGATAAAGACTTGAATAAGTTGGATAGGAAGACTATGACTTATTCAAGACAATGGGTAGATAAAGTTGTATATCATTATGTTTTTGAATTGACATTCTCAAAAACAATATGGGACAAACTTCAAGAAGTTTATAAGAGAAATACTACTAGCAACAAGACCCTTTTGATAAGAAAATTAGTGAACTTGAGGTATAATGATGGAACTGACATAAGTGAACATCTTAATGAGATGGAAGAACATTATTACTCAACTTGCTATGATGAAAATGACATTAGATGAGGAATGACAAGCTATCCTGCTCCTCAACATGTTGTCATAGAGCTGGGAAACAGTGGTTGTAACACCCGCTTTGGTTCACCCGCAAACGGACCCAGAAGTGTCACTGGTGACTGAACCGTTTGCTAATTTACTGGATTCGATTAAGCCGAGCCGGATCTACCCTCGACATCTTAAGACGGAGATGCAAACATGCAAGGCATGGATGATATGCTTAGGTTCTAACATGATCCTACATGCATGCCATGATATGTGAGCAAAAGTAAAACAAAAGCACTAAACATGAAATCGAAAGAAAAATATATATTTTTATAAAAA
Source organism: Piper longum (assembly GCA_032619315.1). Classification (NCBI taxonomy): domain Eukaryota; kingdom Viridiplantae; phylum Streptophyta; class Magnoliopsida; order Piperales; family Piperaceae; genus Piper; species Piper longum. The sequence continues at coordinate 7,374 of JAVDBV010060556.1, forward strand.
AAATAGATGGAATTTCCCATAAAAGTGCAATAAGGGCCAACTTGTCCACAACAAGAATATATATACACATATATTTTCAAAATGTTCTAAAACACAACAATCCATCATCGAATACCATCATCATCATTTTCACTTTCACTTGGACCGAGTCTGAGCTCCAAAGTTCCTTGTTCATTCACATTTGTCTATTTATTTCATAGACATTTTTATCAAAACATAAAACAACAATATCTTCAATCACACACAATTAACACACAATCATTAACATTACATACGGCAGGTACATATGTGCACCATTCTGTGTTGCTCCTCCGTAGTCCCAACAACTTTCAAACATAGAGATCCTCACCTACATATATATAAGAAAACCGTCAGTAATGATTGGTATTGGTCTGAAAAATAACTAATATCAAACTAGCACATGAGAGCTAACCCTCCTGTTGAATAAAAACCATATATTTCCTCAAGAAACTCTCACAAGGGCATAAATGGGAGTTGTTGCTCTCGAGTCGACAACGTCCCCTTTCCATATCGTTTTCTTGCCTCGGCCATTTCACCTATCGCTTCTCGCATCAATTCATTCTCGTTTATCTCAGCCCTCTATATCCTCCATATTACTCCTGGCCTTGAGCATGAAGGCCGAGTACTTTCAGGTAGTCGCCTTCAGTACCCTTTGAACCACAAGTTTAGACATGCGCTGTACTTAACAATACCTGTAAACCTCCACGTTCTCCGGGTGTGAGGAACTCAAACGCGGAGTTGTCAAGATCCCTCGGGAATGGAGTTATCTAGAGCCCACTTTGACTAGCCAGCGCCCTCTTGAATAGCCCGGTCGTCGAATTCCCCTATCACACATCTCACTGAAAACACGAAAAGTACATATATATAGGCTTGGGTAAGGAATTTAATAAAATAGGCCCGAATGCATCATGAGCTGGATTTGAATTTCGAAAACATACTCGAGGGATCTCATACTTGAGGGTTATTAATCTGAAAATGCGATCGGCTAAATGACCCGTGTAGAGTGAGATCCAATAAAAAGCCACTCGACACGTCCTCTTTCCTTTTCTAAACAAAACACAATGGAATAGCGTAAAAATAGAGACGAGTCCTAAACGGACTTGGCATAAGCTCCAAGTGTGGTTGCGCGCCTAGGCGACAAGCTCCCACTCCGTACCTACACTGCAAAACTAAATACTAACGCCCATTTATGATGCATTCACACACCCTATAATATACACACATCATCACGCATCAATCAACATACATCAATAATAATCAATATAAAATTCCTAATCTACGTTGCATTAGATTATAATAGTTGTTTAACCGACCTAATTAATCACTTAGCATTCATTTAAATATCACACAATCACATATATCCATATTTTTATTAACATAAAAATACATAACACATCAGTCACTCAATCATACTATCATAACATGCTGTGCTAATAATCATTAATTTTAAATAATTAAATTAAATAAATTATACCATATTCGTCGTCGACAATCGGCGACGGCTAGAGTTTTGTCGCGCATGTCGGAGCTCGAATTCGGCGCTTAGCATCCGACATTCGATCAGGTTTATCTGGATGAACTCAAAACCAGAAAATTCCAATTTTCTGGCAAGTTTGGTGGTTTTTGAGTGAGTCCGGTGGTTTTCTGGCAGCTCCCACGGTTTTCGGCGACTGTTACGGTAGGGCAATCGGGGTTAAGGGTCGGCACCGCCTCGGCTAGCTAGTTCCAATTGTGGTGACAACACACCCAACCGTGACGGTGATGTGTAAAACCCATGATTCGAGTTAGGGTTTTATGTCTAGAACCGGTTGGTTCGATCGTTATTTTCAAGTCGAATATGTTTCAGAGCACGTGTACTGAGCCGACGCCAATCGCGTGTATGAGCTATGAGGGGTCATGTGTACCCAAGTATATGATGATAACGTCATGAATACAGCAGAAAAGAATGAGTTATCAGAATATATGGAAGTATGCAGTATTTTTTTTATTTTATTATTTAGTTAGATCGTAGAATTAGTTTTAAGTCGTTTACAGCGCTAGGACGCGTTATGGGTAGTTTGGGCGGGTGGATAGTTGTAGAGCATGACATTTTGAAATTTTAATGTTTATTTTATTTTCTGGAATTTTTCTCGATTTTTTTAGATTTTTTTTTAAGATTTTATTATGAGTTAAAAATTATTTTGACTCGACTCAGAGTCGAGTCAAATTTTATTTACGAGTATGCCATCAGTTCATTTCAAACCCCGACGCTACCCCTTTTTTTTTTCAAAACCGTAGCTTTCTTCCCCCTCACCATTGCCGTCGCCGTCAGTGCCGCCTGGCCACCGACCGATGCCGGTCCGCCCCACGACGGCGTCGCCGTGCTGCCCCGACTAGGCCCGGCCACCGTCTGGCCGCCACGAGGTCGGAATCACCGCGCCTAACGCCGCGGCCGCGATGCATTCGCGGGCTGATTTCGCCATCGGTGACCAACGCCTTCGCCGTACAGTAGCCGCCTCGGCATCACCAACCACCCAGCGACCGTCTTCGACCGGAATCGCAGCCGATCGCCTCCTAGGCCAGCCGAATAGAGTCACCCATCGGCTGAGCTTATTTTTGCAATTTTTCGGCGAGCCGCCACCTCCGTCGGCCATGCCGACGCCAGAGAAGCGCCGGGCTCGCCGAGACGGTTCCGATGGTACCCAATACGACCCATATCCGGCCAGTAGATGCCGCCGGCAACTTTCGCCGGAAAACCTTCGGAAAGTGGCCGGAAAACCACTAAACCTGCCAGAAAACCGCTGGTGTTAAAAATTATTTTGACTTGACTCAGAGTCGAGTCAACTTTTATTTGCGAGTATGCCATCAGTTCATTTCAAACCCCGACGCTGCCCCTTTTTTTTTCCAAAACCCTAGCTTTCTTCCCCCTCACCACCGACGTCGCCGTCGGTGCCGCGTGGCCACCGACTGACGCCGGTCCGCCCCACGACGGCGTCGCCGTGCTGCCCCGACTAGGCTCGGCCACCACTTGGCCGCCGCGAGGTCGGAATCGCCGCGCCTAGCGCCGCGGCCACGATGCATTCGTGGGCTGATTTCACCGCATGCGACCGTCACCGAAGTCGTCTAGTGGCTGCTTCGGCATCACCGACCACCCAGCGACCGTCCCCGACCGGAATCGGAGCCGATCGCCTCTAGGCCGGCCGAATCAAGTCACCCACCGGCCGCGCTTGTTTTTTCCATTTTTTGGTGAGCCGCCACCTCCGTCAGCCACGCCGACACCACAGAAGCGTCGGGCTTCCCGAGACGGTTCTGATGGTACTCAATGTGACCCCTATCCGGTCAGTAGATGCCGCCGGCAACTTTCGCCGGAAAACCTTCGGAAAGTGGCCGGAAAACCACTAAACCTTCCGGGAAACCGCCGAAACTCGCCGGAAAACCAGATTACTGGAAATTGCCGGATCTTTCGCTGAGCTTACCTAGTCGAACCCGATTGAGCTTCGGATGCCGTCGAGCGCCGAATACGAGGTTTGAG
>JAVDBV010060557.1:0-13933 GCA_032619315.1 Piper longum
GCTCCTCCACTGGTCGGGGCTTGTCCTCCTCTGGCCAGACGAATTGGGTAGGGATGGAAGCTTGGCGGTTGAGGATAATTGCATCAAACACCAACGGAGGACTAGGAGGTGAGGAATTTGTTGAAGAAGCTGGCATTGTCGACATACTGATCACTAAGTAAGATAAGAGAGAGATTGAGGTTTGATGGAAGGTTTAATGGAGTAGAGCGTTGAGGAGGAGAGTGAGGTATATAAGAAGTTGAAAGGAGAGGAGGGAAAAGCCAAAGGCCGGCCCCTAAGTGGAGGTTGGTTGGATGATTGTCGAAAACTTGGAATCATTTGTTTAAGTCCAATGGCCAGGTTGCGCATATATTTGAAGACACATTAGGCAATAGGCTGGTAAGAGTTGTAGAAGGGGTGCCCCTCCAACAAGATGAATAGCTACTGATCATACAGCTGACACAAACACAAGTTTTAGGTATCTTTGCTTGTGTCTTATATTTACTTTTGCTAATAATGTTGTGTGTGTGTGGATTATATAGCTATAACCATTACTAGGGCAGACTCTCATAAAATATGCTTGTTTTTGGCATTACCTTGGATGTTGAATCATGCTATATTGATGGCTTTAGTTTGTATATTACGCAACAAGCTGGGGGACAATTATGTTTGCCATCCTAGATTGATGCCCGCATAAACTATACAAAGCTCCACATAGTAGCATACAACATTTCACATATGCCCTTGTTTGGTGTATTGATCTAAGCCAACATGTTGATTCGACAAGGGTGCTCGATTATTCATCATCCATACGGATAATGCCTACTATTTTACACAAGCAAATACGACATAAATTGTCTATCTATAGTAACCTCCTCTGCACGCACTGGTTGATGAATGGTACAAGACCAAGGACTAGGAGAGCTCTAAAGTCCAATCTCGTCTCCCATGTGCTACTTCACAGTAGCAAACGAATATTCCCATTTAATTATGGAGGTGTGAACCGTTCTTTAGTTAGTATCCTGTAGCAGCTTCATATCGTTGAGAATTGCTCTGGTTCAAATTGGTACAATTTGACACCATTTTGTGGTACACTTTTTACCAGCTTTGGTCCGTTCATTTAATGCTCCCTTCTTGAGCAAGAAGTCCTTGATGGGTTCTTTCCGTTGGGGTACGTTGTTTCGGAACTTGTGTTTTTCGGCGTGTTTGTGTATGTTTTCGTTTTAGCCTGCTCTCTCTGCAAAAGCTTGTTGCATTTTACTGTTATCCGAAAACTTTGTTTAATTAGGATTTTAGCCATCTTAATAATTTTGTCTCAAGAGGACAAAGATACGATTTGTACGGTTGAAGACGTTGCCTAAGAGGTTTCCCGCATCAATCAATGTTGAATTCTGGTAAACTCAACATTCGATGGAGACACTTAAGTTGACAAACAGTGGGGTTAGTGCTTATAAAGAGGATGGTATTAGATGATGACCCAGAATCTCTAAACGGGGTTAGTTTGTGAATGGATCTTTAGAATGGAGGGCTCGGGATCATAATTTGATTATCCAGAGAAATACACATTATAGTCTGAGAAAAGATGAACAATAGTTGGTGACAACTCATTCTAGTACAAAAACTAACATCCAAATAATAACGTTGCCACGTCTAAAATATCATCACATCCTGATTACCGTGGAAAAAGACACGGAATATGGTACACACATAAACAAGTGATTTTTCCATTATAATCTTCATTAATCAAAGCCTCTATTAAGATAAAACCGGAATTTGGCCTTTTTTCTACAAGCTGAAATTATGCTTAGGATAGTACTAGTTTATATTTTGATGGAGAAGAGCATGATTACCCAATATATTTAAGCTTTCCAGTTGATCACTCTGTTAGAATGTACAAGCTTCTATCTGGTATCATATCCTCTTCACATTGTCACCATGAAGAGAAACCAACCCTTCACTTGCTAGCATAGATATAGCATTCCGCAGCTGAGGCAAAAAAATTTAAGTCAAAAGATCAGCTGTCTAACAGAGGCTGCAAGCATTTGCGAAATATAAGAAACTTTCAAGACTAAATACATCAAATTATTTAAAAATACATCAAATTATTTTTGTTACTCACATCATTAAGGTTGATTTCATCAGAGCTTTGTTTCTTAACAGACTCCAGTAACTGCATATGCATAAGAAAAAGGTTATGGTAAATATTGGAGCAGTAGACATTTCAAACAAAAACTGTGCACATACCTCAAGTAGTCGAACAGAAGGACCTCCTAGTTGCATGGTTTGCATTACTGTATCACGAGTTTGCTGCAAAAGGCGCTCCCTTCTCATTCTTTCACTGGCAGACACCCCAGTTGTGATCAAATCCATGTCAATTGTCCCTATTGATAAAGAAAGAATAGCAAGTCAGACAAGGAAATAGAATGAGCGCACAGAACCATGAATTCCATAGAAAGACTTCACAATCGGTTGGGGGCAATACCATTATTTTTTAACGAGGATTTACCTGTTGAATGATCAGTGGCTGATTGTTGAAGGGCAACTTCCAGAAGCCTAAATGCTTCCTTCACATCACGCAATTCAACCTGCACAACTTATACTTTGTTTATTCATCCCTTGCAAATTATCTCAGATGTGCAAAAACACATACCCATTCGGAGAAGCGAATTCGTGCAAGTGCTTCGCTAAGACGTATCAGGCTCTCAATTTGCCTTGGTGTGGCAGTTATTACCTGTCAAAGTATTTCAATTCCAAATGTTTACTATGAAATATAGTGTTATGTATATCAAGCATTCCAAGATTGGCATTATATACCTTCTTACTGCTGCCTGGGAAATTCCCTCTCTGCCTCATTTCAACATATCCACGTGTAAGTTCCTCTGCAGCCTCATCAGACAACTTGGGATGAACGTGTTTTCTAGCATAACTGATATATGCTGTCAATGTAGATACATCCAACGCGTCGCTCACTGAATTCTGAGTAAAAGGAAAGTGATTGCCATGAAGCCAGTAAAAATTTGTCAATAATTTTAGTAGCTAAAAGAATGGTCAATGAATCTTCAAGAGAGACAAGATATTAAGCAAGTACCTCCATATCTTGAAAGTGCAAAGACACTATGTGCTTGGCCAAATGTCTGTCTGTGTGCTCATTGGCCTTGTCAAGAACTAGATAAATCAAATCAAACCTGAAAATGTTCCATTGCAAAATGACAGTTATTGGGAAGAAACACTGAATATTTCAACCTTTTCACCTAAGAATTCACAAGACTAACCGGGAAAGCAATGTAGGAGGAAGGTGTATGTTGTCAATTACAGAGAGGCGAGGATTATAGCGAGAACCACTTGGGTTTGCACAGGCTAAGACCGAAGTCCTCGCATTCAGTGATGCAATGATTCCTGCCTTTGCAATGGAAACAGTTTGCTGCTCCATCACCTATAAGAGAAGTACATTATATTCAGAAAATCGCACATAAAACCAGATTCTGAAAATAAACACCCACCACCGTTGAGGCCATATACTCACCTCATGTAACATACTTCTCGAATTCTCTGACATTTTGTCAAATTCATCAATACAACATATACCCTTGTCACTCAATACTAAGGCCCCACTTTCAAGAACCTGAAGTTTTCAAAAGGAAAGACAGAGTTCACATACTTCTAAAGTTATGACTGACCTAGTAACAAAAGATATTGGGAGTAGCTCACAGTTTCCCCAGTTTCAGGGTCCTTTGAAACATAGGCAGTTAGTCCCACAGCTGAACTCCCTCTTCCACTAGTATAAATTCCACGAGGTGAGAGCTTGTGAATGTATTGAAGCAACTGGGATTTACTGGTACCAGGATCACCAACAAGCAAGATATTGATGTCTCCTCGAAAACTTGCACCAGATGCAAGCGTAAGTGCATTTCCGCCAAACAACTAATTTGCAAAAAAAGACTCTCATCAAGGGTCCAGGCATTAAGATGGGTCCGAGATGTTCTTCTTTATTAAACTTATGAAGCAGCTATACCTGACAAAGAAGTCCTCTTTTCACATCATCGAGCTCCCATATATTGGGAGCCAAGGACCTAGTTAGCTTATCATATATATCAGGCTGTGTAGAGAGCTCTTTCAGTTGCTTTACCTGGCAATCAAAACAAGCATGATCACTAAGATACTAAATAGCAATACTAAAAATTGAAACTATTAGCATCAACATTGGGAAACAAAAAAGATTTACTTTGTCTTGATAATAAAATGGCTCTTCATTTTGCTTAGAGATTCCATTGGCAGTGACATCCTCGTCCATAGGATCCTCAGCTTGCATTCTTGACTTGTCAGTCTTTTTCAAATGCAGGCAATCAACATATGTCTGAAGTTGGCAGTTCATCAAAGAGGGTCAAACAGAGGAAGTCAAGGAGTCATGAAAATCAAATGGCAATCAGGTCCACAAGTTAATACCTTGAACAAAGATTTAACAGTCCTTTGTGTTTGTCCTACTCTAACACTCATTGCCCGGTAAATTCCTGTTACTTCCACCCTGTCACCTGGCTTTCCAGCATCAACCAACTTGCCATGCATAACCAGGCTAACAGTGTGTGGCGTACCACCTTCTGGTATCTCATCTGGAGTCTCCTGAAGTCTAACAATCTGCTTGTCTGAAAATCTGTAACACATGGAAAAACAACCAAATTAACAAAACCACCCCTTACAGCAAAGCAAACCAAATCAATTCTAAATTTGCAGCCAAACTCATAAACCCAACCTGCATTTGTTATGTATAAGTGTCATGGAGTGCAAAGCCAAGCACTCCTGCCTCCCGCACCTCGTCGGCTCCACAATCCGGCCTGTCAAAAGAGCTTCACATTAGACATTCAATTTTTTCATATTAACGAGAGGGAAAAAAACAATAAACTAAATCACCTTTATCAACTGGAACAGGGTCAGTGAAGTGACCACAAATGAGGCACCGAAAAACTGCATCTTTGATTTCCGGAATGATCGAACTGCATCGAATTATCATCCCCTTAACAGACACCAATCTTCCAATGTCTGCAAAATTCAACATATTAAATCCATCATTCCAATAAAAAACAAAACATTTTCACCTATAACAGCTGATAGAAAACAACAAGTCAAACTGCATCAAATTAGCATCCCCTTCAAGAAACCAGTCTCCCAAAATCCACCCATTTCAACAGATCACAATCAGTCATTCCAATAAAAAACAAAAAAAATTTCAACTGATTGAAACCAAAGAATCGAACTCTATCAAACCATCATCCCCCTAACTGAAAATCATTCTCCCAATATCGACTCAATTCAACAAATCGCATCAATCATTTCCATAAAAAAATAAAGACATTCGCACCTATCATAACAGATTGAAACCAAAGAATCAAACTACATCGAATTACCATCCCCTTCACAGAAACCAGCCTCCCAATATCAACCCAATTCAAAAACAAATCATAATCCATCATTTCAATAAAAAACAAGCACTTTTTTATACCTACCATAACTGGTTGAAGACAAAGAATCAAAACATTGAACTATCATCCCCTCGGCAAACACTAGCCTCCCAATATATACCCAATTCAACAAACCACAATCCATCATCACCATCCAAAACAAAAACATTTTCACGATTTCACCAATCACAACTGATTAAAAAGAAAATTGAACTGCATCGAATTATCATCCCCTTCACAGACCACCCCAGTCTCCCAATGTCTACCCAGTTCAGCAAACCCCAATCCATCATCTCAATAAATAAAAATAAAAATAAAAAGCATTTTCACAATTTCACCTATCATAACTGCTTTCTTTTTTTAAAAAAAAAAATCTAAGTGCACCTAATTATCATCACCATCACATACATCAATCTTCAAATGCCTACCCAATGCAACAATTTACAACAGTTCAACCAAAATATCAAATATCATAACTTTCAAGAGCTGATCCAATAACAAACAAATCAGTGAGAAAAATCAACCAGAGGGATCGAGACTGCGCAACGCCACTGACGATCTGAGATTGAAGAGCCTCGCGCGGATGCTCTTCTCATAGAGGGGGCTGACATTGCCGATGATATCAAGCAGCACAAGGTCGAAAATCGCAAGCACCTCATCGGGGTACTTGACAGTCTTGTTGTAGAGATCGGGATCGTAATCGACCACATCCTGCGCGTCGACGACGATCACATCCCCCTCCAACTCGATCGTGTCGCAGATGACGGCCATGTACTTGCCCTCGAGGTCGGAGCTGTGAGCTCGGAAGTGTCGGAAGAAGCGCTCGACGGCGGCCTTGACGTCGTGGACGTTGATGTTGGTGCCCCAGACGTACATGGGCGGCGCGGCGTCTGGGTCAGTGGGCTCCGGGTCGGACGACGGAGAGTCGGAGGCGCCGGACGGCGAGGCGGCGGGGATGTGGCGGCGGCGGCCGGAGGAGGACGGGGTGGAGAAGATGGAGTCGGCAGGTGGGCCCCCGCCGCGGCCGCGGCGGCGGGCGGTTCGGCCGGCCCTCGACAGCGTCGGGGCCGGGGAGGAGTTGGTGTTGGCGATGGGGCTGGACAAGGAGTCGTCCGGCGAAGATGAACCTGCATGGGGTTGGAGAAGACCGCCATTGAAATTGGCATCAAGAAACGATTTTTATGATGAAAATCGAAGAACAAGCGGTGAATCGAATTGAAATCGGCCACAAGAAACGACTATGATGAAGGAAAATAAGGGAAAAGTGGTGAGTCGAATTGAGATTGGACGACGTAACACAACATCACATTGAAATCGGCAACAGGAAACAATTTTCATGATGAAAAATGTCCAGGAAATGATGAATCCAATCGAAAAACTCGAAGAATCAAATGGAGGAAACATTGGAAGAACACAGAAAAACGAAGATCAGAGGCCGACTGAGACCACAAAATCCAAACTTCCTTCATCAACCCGACCATAAAAAAAGGCGAAAAAAACAACAAGATGCCCACTTTAAGCTAGTGAAATCCACTAAAAATTAACCTTTTCTTCTTGGAAAATATCGTGAAAATCAAATCAGTCACAGCACAAACGATAAACCAAATCCGGAGAATAAGTATTGAGGGATTACTGAAAAGGCGATGAAGAAACACAGGTAGAGCAGCCAAGCATGTCAACAAGAGTGAGAAGGCTAGAAGCGAGCAAAACGAACAAAGCGAGGTTCAACAGGAAGAGGAAAGACAGGAGTTGAAAGCGAAGATGGAGAGGAGGAGGGAGGCAATACCATGAGAGCGGGAGTTGAAGGGAGAATCCATGGCGGCGGCGAGGTGGAGGAGGAGTGGTGGGATCGATCGGAGGTGGAGAGGGAAGAGGATTTTGGCGGGAGCTGGCTATGAGTTTGCCGCCAAAACTCGCTGGTCGAACTCGGACCCTAAACGGGTCCGACCTCTTTAACAATCCCTTCGCAGGGTGTAAACGAATCAAAGTGAGCCAAATAAGGGGGGAGTGTTTGAATTTGACCTGATAAAAAATAAGGTGAGCCGAGTTTTAATATAAATGAGTCAAACTTTAACATAAATGAGTTAAGCCGAACTTATTCAAAATTCATGGTGTTTGAATTGACTCATTATATTTTTGAGTCAAACTCAAGCCGATCTTGTGAGCCGAGTTCAAGTCAAACTAAGCTCGACTCGAGCCGAGCAAATATTTGTATTTGATTTATACTCGATTTATATAAGATCAAATTTTTTTTCTAATACTATATAAATTTAATGTGACCTCAATAGTCAAACTGAGTCAAGTCGAATATTTTTTCGAGTTGAAATACATCAAGTTCGAGTTTCGAGCCAAGCCGAGTTGAACACTCCTTAGCTTAAGCTTTGTTCATTGTTCAATAAACTTATTTATTTCGAGCCGAATATTTTTTTCGAGCACAAAATTAACAAGCGCGAGCCAAATCGAGCCGAACCAAACGCAAAAAACTCACTTACAGACTTATCTCGTTTACACCCCTAGTTCATTTACACCCCTAGTGTAAGTAAATTAAAAAAATTGACTTATACTAAATTATAAAAGAATTATTTTTTGTCATTATAAAAAGTAAAAGGGTCCACAGAATAACACTTGGCGAAAAAAAAAGATTAAACTTTTATTTTATAATATTTTCCCACAAATGTGCTCCCTTTTTTATTATATTTGGATAATAAATAGATCACAATGGCATGCACTGCATTTTGTACCCATTAAGCTTAGTTTATATACTAGTTATACAATTGAAATCTCAATAGTTATATACTAGTTGTATATCAAAATTGTTGAGATATTTTCCTCATCATATGATAACGGTTAGCAAGCGGTCGACAAGTGGTGCAGAATGGAAGATTTTTTCAAAGAATTTTCAAAATTTTTACATGGGGTGAGAAAGAAAGATTAGAAGGTTTGTATCTCTTTCCAGGATGGTGAAATTAACTTTAATGTATTTCATATAATTCGGGGAGGGGAGAATTATTAGGGTCCCTCATCATACGATAAATGTGAAAAGACATGCAACTACATAGGAATTGTAAAGACATAAAATTATTCCAAAGGAGTACAGGGAATTTGAGTTAAATTGTGAAAAATGATGAGTATTTAATATTTTGACTGTTCGTATCTACGAAATTGGTTGTGTATTGAGCATGTGCTTCTTTTTTTTATATATACGTGTATAATTGTATTGTGAGGCGTGAGATGAGATATATAACTAAATTGAATAAAGTACACAATTGAGAGTGTTATTTTATGAGTTTTCTAATTGAATATGTTCTAGTTAGAGATTGTGAGTTATTTTCAATTCAAGGGTGCGTGTGGTTTTTTCAATTGAAGTAATTTGTGTACTTATTATTGATAATAGTGGATAGTTTATGATTTTTTTTATATTTTTAAGTTCCACATTAAATTTGACTCTTATTCATTACTTATCAAAATATATATCAAGGTGTTTAAGGATTTTGTGTGTTAAGATCCCAACAAAAATGACACAATATACACCATGTCACCTCAGCATAATGAAATCCTCTTCTGAGCTATCTTTGTAGCTGCTATTCTACGAAATGTAAACGTTTAACAGCTTGAACGGAAAATCTGAACATAAAACAATCTTTATCACATCGGCATTCTTGCTCAATGATGAAAAGGCTCCCTCAAAAATACTCAGGCATGCAAAACAAGGAGTTGGCTGACACATTAATCGACTAAGACGCTCGATCAATCATGCTAAACATTCAACCTTAAGTAGCCGATCACGGTGGGCTTCAACAACTCAAAACATCAAGATACAAAGATCAGTTGAACTGCTAGTGATAATGCTGATGGGAATTTATAAAAGGAAGGGAATCTGTAATGAAGGCAATAAGCTTCCTTCGTTTCATCTTATTCATCAGCCATAGCCAACTCTAGCGCATAATCATCTCTTTCCTGAAAAATTGATATCATATGGCACTTGTCAATATGTTTCTTAAACCTATAGGTTTCAGCAGGAGTGCCCAGTACCAATTGACTACTGCATGACACAAGGTAAAAATATCAGATATTCTCTATGAAGAAAAGGAAGAATAACTTACAATGGGTCCTCGAGCAAAATACCGCCCAAATTGAAGCCAGTAAACCTGCCAAAGCTACAAATATTAGACCAACATAGCTTCCATTTTCACTGTCCTCCTCCCAATTTCTATGATGAGCAATTACCTCGTCTTCATCTTGTGTTTCTACTTCCACATCTGAAGATGGGAATCCAACACAGAGTAGTGCATACCCCTGGTAATAATATTAACAAGACAAGAGTTCATCCTCTCAATTTTTTTGCAAAGCCGACTCATTCTCCTACTCTCAATATAAAAAAGGGATATATACTTGCTTGAAGCTAACAAATTTATTCAAAAGCACATGAATGGGAAATGAGAATTTACGAGTGCTTATATGCAAAAGCTACGGGTGAATTTTTATGTAATGAAAAAGTTAAGCTGCACTTAACAATTCTTTATCGTCACCGCAAGTCATTCGCAAGAATACATAACATTTTTTCAACTGTTTAGGGCCTCTGAAAAGTGTTGTATGAGAATTTTGATTCTCAGCCAGACAGGGTTTCATTTTACATTTAATTATGAACAATAAAATTAATTTAAAAAACAGTAACTTCACAAATGTGTTTACACTTATAACTAAATTTGAGAAGCAATTCGAGGCTTTGATGTTCAGTCGTGAAATTGAACACTAATTCAGAGTAATGCTTTTAATTATTCACATTGATGAAGGTTCTCATCAACTACAAAATTTCCAAGTGCAATTTGTCCTACATTATACCACAGCAGCTTAATGAACTTTGATAATGCTGACAGACCTTATCTTTCAATTCGGCAGATATTCCTAGAGCCTCTGGTTGTCTAATCTGTCCAGACTTAATCCGAACAGCACAGCTAGTACAGCAACCTGTTAAACCAAAATAAAGTTCTTTCGATCAATACTTATCTCAAAGATTTCAAGAATAAAATAACGAGTCCCCAACAAATGATTTATTCTTAAAAAGGCAAGCCATCCGAAAGCTATTTCATACAGGTACAAAATCAACAAACAAAAAAGAAAAAACATCTTAAAAAACATGGTTCAGAGCTGTAGCAGAACAGAAATTGAGCATCAACCACACAGAAAACAAATTATGGGCATAGCATTAACAATTTCACATCACTCTCAAATCCAATCATTAATTTAATCATTTTTTAGAAAAAAAAAATAGAGAGAGATAGATAAGATCAAATTGTACCGTGCCTGCAAGCAAATGGGAGGGTAATATTCTGGGCCTCGGCCGTATGCAATATGTACTGGTCCTGCTCAAAACCATCACAATTAACCCAACAAATCCAAATCAATCAGCTAAGCAGCTCCCACTCCTCATCCTTTTTAAAAAATAAAAAATAAAACAGAGAAGCTCAAAACCAGTACCTCTGGAACAAGAAACTCATGGACCAGCCCACGCTGCCTGTCATGAACAGTGACTCTGTGACAGGTCGTCGAGCTCGGGGTGAGCTCCGACCGTATCGGCCGGCGGCGGGGGAGGGCGTTGGCAAGGCTTGGGCGGGACAAGGAGAGGTGGCAAGCGAGGCGAAGGTCCATGGCTGGCGATGGTAGAGGGGAGGGGAAGCTATAGACCTGGCGAGCTGGCGAGCTTTGGTTGATGGACAAAGACTTGTTTGGATAACATGAAACTGAATTTTTAACTTCCATTCAGCCATGCATTCACCGCAGTTTGGGTCCGGACGTATATTCGGGTCTACAATTGGTGCAAGCCGAATTTATCACTATTATTTGATAATTTTTCTGCTATTAATTAGTACTGTTTATTATTTTTAAATTTTTTTTATCATTATCAAATTTTGACTATTTTAACCAATAATAAACTGTTAATTATTAATAAAATTTAACTTAAACTATAAAAATCTTTAGTAATGCAAAATACTTATCAGAATTATAATATGTTGTGATTTACATAATATGTTTATGTTAAACTAATTTTTAAAATGATATAATTGTACAAAATTTTAATTAAATATATTAATAAGACTATTTTTTAATTCATATTAATCAATATAGCTATATTTTTATTTTTAAAAATAAATAAATAATAAATTAGTAAAACAATAACAATAAAGACTTCTACGACTTCTACGCCCCGCCACCGTTTAAAAATATGTTTAAATTTAACACTTTTTTTATTATTTTTTAAAATGATCAAAAAAATGTTTAAATACCTTTTAATTTAAATTGGAATGGTCGGTAAATTGATAAATTAGTTAACCACTTACAACCAATTTAATGTGACCTCTTACACAAAGTAAAAATATAGCTTTTTGTGACTGCAAAATGCCAGAGCAAATACTTTTTACGACCAAATTTATAACCACATTTTGCATTTATAAAAGATGTGGATGCTAATAAAATTTTCAACCCGAACCACTCCAATTACAAAATTGGCGACCGCTTTGCAACTACTTAGTTGTCAAAAAATTTGCAACTGCTATGCAACTGAAATTGGGGGATTATAAATTTTGAAAAGATTTAAAAAAAAAATTGGTGCCGTATGTCCGTCGCAAAGCTGGTGCAAATTTTTTTTTAAAAAATATTATTTTTTAATTATCATTTCAATTGAAAGAATTGAGATAATAGATATAATAAAATACAATTTTGACAAAAAAAACCGTATATAGTATCATCAACACGTTTTGACAAAAAAACCGTATATAGTATCACCAACGTGAACACATAATCTAAAATGCACTTTTTGAGATGATAGAGTTATAATCCTTGTACGCTCCTCAACGTATGTTGGCATTAGCTTCAGGCAACAAGCATTGAAAGACATTAAACGACTGCGCAGGTAATTCTAAAATCACAAACATACCAAATTACGATCAATAATACAAAAGTACAAAAGAATGAATGTAAATCTTTCAGCACGTCAGTGTTCGACTCATTACTGTACATTGTCATCAAATACCCATCAGCAAAAACTTCAAGTTCACCTCTGAGAATGATACTGTCCTCTCTAATGGTGAAGACTGAAGCACACACAAATGTTCTTTCGACAAAAAAAAATCAACTCATTACCTTTCATGAGCTTTCCTTCTTCACAAATATGACAGCGTACATAGATCTTTAGTTCTTGAGTAGTAAGATCTATTCCTCCTTTCTAATCGAGAACTTAAAAATTCCAACACTCAAGAGCATCATCATCGGCACCACAAATTTATCTTTCAAATCAATATTACATTACATGAAAACCCATGAAAATGTCCATATATTACAAATGAATACACATATATATATGTCCATTATATGTTGAGATTTCAGTAAGTAGAGCATATACAATGATATTGCCTGCCAAAAGAAAGCTGGTTCTCTGAACATATTAGGAATTATACAGATACACAACCAAGGATCAAATTCAATATTAAAGTAATATGCCATGCCATAAAATGTTACAAATTCAGCAAGTAATACTTAAACATAAAAGTACTCTCGTAGAAATATAAGACAAACTCTCACTTCTTCATACGAATATTTCAAACATTCAGCTTTCAAAACCAGAAATCACTTTTAACCACCGTTAAAATTAGTTTGAACAAACGAAAGGAGACTTCAAATGGCAGGTGTTCATTTATTAATTGTTGGACGACTTGAAACATAAAAAAAAAAGCAAAAATAGATTTTTCTGGTAAATATAAATGCTGGTAAACAAATGTTCTGTGTTGTTCAGTTACCTCAGTGGCGCGCCACAGGCCACAAGTCGCACTCCATTGTCACGACAGCTGATAAGAAATAATCTCATGGCCAGCTGATCAGAAATACATCGGCGTGCCAACCATGCACTATTTCCCATTTTTATTTATTGGCTGAGGATAATTTGGTGCATTGTTTAGAAAAGAAAGAAAGAAAGAAAGAATATAAAGAATTCATTATAAACAAAAAAAAACATGCAAACAACGAGAAAATCAACCCTAGAGCAACAAAAGTCGAGATTTGTGTAGGCAATAAACACAATTAAAACAAGACCACCAACCAAAATTGCGTGAGGAATAACCACAATCAACACTAAAAACCACCAAAAACTGAATTGAGTAATAAGCAAGCACAATCAACTGTTGAGAAAAACGGGTAATTTTCACGAAAGATAACTAGTTCACTGTGAGAACTATTACCTAGATGACAAGCGTGAAAACTATTGTACTAAATAATTACCCCAAGATAAAATTCCCAGGAAAGTTGGTGGGACACGATAGTCCGCTTAAAAACCAACTCCTAGACAGAATTTTATCAAGACAAATAATATAAATAGCACAATAATCAACACCAACTATACCCGACAATAGCTATTAAATAGACAAGAAAAGAACAAGAACAAACACCAGAATTTAACGAGGTTCGGCAATTGCCTACGTCCTCGGACACTACCAAAATAATATTTCACT
>JAVDBV010060561.1:0-10407 GCA_032619315.1 Piper longum
GTGATTAAACGTTGACATGATAATATGATATGAATTGTGAAGAGAAAGCACAGGTGGGCTGAGACCCAGTCATTAAAATTAGTATGTGGTTGATTATATTCTGTGTGATTGAAATTGCTAAAGATATGCATATATGTTTATACATAATATTTAGACAGGGTGGTCCCTAATTGCACTTTTAGGGGAAGTTCTGTCTGTTTTGACTTGGAAATCCTTTTTGAATTTTGATGCGATTGTGTTCATTTGTGTAAATTTGTTGCATGTCATCCATGTACTAGCATGCCAGGATTTTCGGGCATTCATCCATGTATATAGAAAATCGTATCTTCATCTTGAGATGCCGAGAGTATATCCGGGTCGGCTTAACCGAATCTAGTAGATTATCGAACGGTTCGGTCGCCGGTAGCATTTCCGGGTCGGTTCAAGGGTGAGCCGAGTCGGGGTGTTACTCCATATGCTAGTATGACTCACATGACACACTAGTATAACTGTCGGATTTGGAGTAGAGTGCCTTGAGGGTACATGTAGTTGACCTATCACATTGATGAAGATCAAGGAGTATTAGGTAGATGTTAGGTCACAAACCTGACACCGATAAAGTTCTTCCTGATGTAGTTTAGACTAGTACCCTGCAGTACTCTAAAGTACGTGCTTGACACCCGTAGGCCCTTAGGGGTGAACATAGGCATTTTCTGGCCAAGGTGATGGCATTTCAGTTCCCAGAGTTGTAGTGACACTAGGAACTAGTAAAATTAGATGATTCTAGTATGTATGGTCAGTCCAACCAAATAATTTTAGCATGTATGGTCAGTATAACCAGATGATTCAAACATATATGGCATGTTTAGCTAGATGATTCGACCATGTATGGACCTATCCAACTAGATTAGTAAGGAGCTAGGGATCTTCGTCAATGTTTAGTGCTCTAGCTTCATGTAGATCTGATTGGGCCGTATGCAGCTAGCCTTTGAGGGAGAGCTACCCTCCAGGTTATAGCTCAATGAATTCACTTCTCAGTGGCATCTTTAGTTGAGTCTTTTGACCACAGTTGAATGAGAAATTCCAAGGATATAATTTTTATAAAGTGGAAAGGTTGTAAAACCCAAACTTTGGGTTAGAGTTTTCCATGATTGTAATTTTTCTCTATCAGGGGCAGTATTAAGTTGGTTCGAGTGAGCACGAGTCATAATTGTTTTCAGATTATAAGTATGGGCCCAGATGGCCGTATGAGTAAGCTATAGTGGTTGAGTATGCTCAACATGTAGATGACAGTTTCAATTATAATAAAATAGAAGAGGAGTTATCAGTGTATACTCGAGGTATACATATGATTTTTATGAGTTACCTAGGGTTTGGGCCTAGATCTAGGTCATTGCAGCACTTAGTATTCGTTAGGGATTTTAAGGGTATCTCATTTAATGACATTATAGGGATTTTGGATCACCGGTTTTGCCACAGTGGGTCCAACTTGATTGTGTAACACCACAATTTCGGTTCACATAAGAACCAAATCAGAAATGTTACGATCAAGCCGAGTCATGTTTACCTTCTTGGTGTCATGAGTGGAAGACATTATTAAATACCTCAAAAAACATCGAAGAAAAATAGAAATAAGAAAGTAAATAACTGTGCTAAGCTCAAGTGCGTGTAGCGTTTATTTGTCCTCCTACCAAAGTTGACTCAAGATTTCAAGACCTATATATATTATATGAAAAGCATTAATAATGAATGTTACTAGTTTGAAAAATAGCTAATACCAACTGACAAATGGGTATTCCATTACCAACAAAAACTTATGAAACTTCAAGATTGCCTCACACTGGGTGATAAGCAAACATATTTAAGCAAGTGCAGGCTCGCATGCATGGCTCATAATCATATTCATACATACAACACTTACGCCCTCATACCTTCCATATCACCCGCCACGGTACTCGAGTGCAAATTCAAGAAATGTGCTGCGTCAGACAATACCCTCATACACCGCACTACCTCAGGGTTTAAAGAAGTACTAGTGCGGTCCATTCATATCTTCATACCACTCATTCTCTTATTCGTGAAATCCGTAAATGTGCGCGTACTTATATAATAGGCTTAGGGAAGAGGTTTGTATAATATATTTCTGGAGCTTAAGTTTAAAAACCAAGAAGGGATCTCATCCTTGTAGTTTTATTAAACAAGTGTAAAACACAGCTAAATGGCCTGACTTCCGAGGGATTCGATAAAATGCCACTGATGTCATCCTACGTATAAAACACGATTAAACTCGATATGCAAGGTGTCAAGTAGAGAGGGAGAGTTCTACGGACGTGTGGTCTAAGCTCCAAGCGTATCTGCATATCTACGGCGAGCTCGGACTCTGAAACCTACATTGGAACCCACTACTTAGTAAAATACTAACATCTCTATATGATGTATGCTCGTAGTGTGTGCTCATATCATCAATACATCCGAATAAAGAAAATAGTACTAACAAACTTATAACTAAATATGTGGCACAAAAATCGAGACATAATAATACTAAAGAATAAATAAATAAGTAAACAAGAAAATGCACTCAAAGATAATTAGATAAATAATAAATAAATAAACATGATCGTTACTCTAATCATTAAAAAATAATAATATAATTATACTACATAAATACACAGGCAAACACAAATAAATATCATATATACTCGTATAAGTAAACAAATAAATAATTAAATAAGTAATAAACGATTAAATAATAATATAATAAATAAATAAATAAATAGTTAATACTCATTGATCATGAATATTAATAATACCATAGTCATACAATATAAGCAAAGATAATTAAATAGAAATAAATAATAACATTCACATAATGAACAAATAAATAAATACATATATAAATAAATAAATGCATAAATACATAAATAAATATATACAATTTAGTACACATAATAATACTAATATTCGTAAGTAAATATAATGTTAATAATAACAAATGATCATGTAAACATTCATCATATATGATAAACATATAAATAGAAATAAATAAATAAATAAATAAAAATCATCATAACATCCAATCATGCTAAATAATGTGAATATGCATCTTAACTAATATAGAAATTCCCGAATTACTGAAAATGGTCCAAGAACCGTCTGAAAATGAGCTGAACCGGACCAAACCAAGCTGAACAACACCAAATCGAAACAGCTGAACCAACCCATTTGGGTTAACTAAAAAAATGGGTTGGGTTGACTTGGCGGACATGATCACGGGCTCAAAGTGGCGCGCAGACAAGCAGACATGGACGTTGTCGCAGGAAGGTGGACCAGGAATCGGGCAAATGGGTCGGACAGGGACGCCATTGCCCGTGGCCGAAAAAAGCCAACAGTGGCATAACTGGTGTTGCCGCCAGTTGGGATCGACGACTCACGTGACGGGGAGCCTGATGGTGGTGGTGGTCAATGGAGTCTGGCCACTAGCTGGCCGGGAAAGGAGGCGGATCGCTACCGGATGCGGCGACTTCTCCGGCAGAGATCACAGTTGTGGCGGTGGTTGTGGTCGGATCGGCTGGTGGTGGCTCTCCGGCATCGGAATATGGCCTGAAAGGTTGGTAGGGGTAGTGATGAACATTGGTAAGAACTCGGTCATTGACGAAAAATGCGGCGGCGCTGATGGTGACGGTGGGTTTGGACCAATAGCCAGCCACGAGGTGGTCCCAGTGTAAAACCCATGATTCGAGTCAGGGTTTTATATTGAGAACCGTTCGGTTCGACCATTATTTTCGAGTCAAGTATGTTTTAGAACACGTGTACTGAGCCGATGCCGATCGCGTGTATGAGCCATGGAGGGTCATGTGTATCAAAGTATATGATGATAACTCATGAATACAGCAAAAAAGAATGAGTTATCAGAATATATGAGAGTATGCATTACAATTTTTATTATTATGCAGCTTGATCGTAGAAATAGTTTTAAGCCTTTACCGCGTTAGGACGCATTACGTGTAGTTTGGGCTGGTTGATAACTATAGAACTTGTCATTTAGATGTTGTGTTATTTTAGGGAATTTTTCCCGATTTTTTAGAATTTTTTGAATTATTTTGATTTAGATATTATTCTTGACTCGAGCCGGAGAGGAGTCAAGTTTTATTTACTAGTATGCCACTCAACCAGTTTTCTTTCCCTGACACCACCTTCTCCCCTTTCCCGAACCCTAGCTGCCCCCACTATGCATCGCCACCGCTGCCGCTGTCGGTGACGCCCGACCGCCGACCGATGCCGCTCCGCCCCACGACGGCGTCGCCGTGTCGCCTAGACCAGGCCTGGCCACCACCTGGCCGCCGCGACGTCGGAAATCCCGCGCCTAGCGCCACACCCGCGATGTGTTCGCGGGCAGATTTTGCTGCCGGCGACCGTCACCATCGCCGTCCAGTGGCCGCCACGGCATCACCGACCACCCAGTGACCCTCCCCGACCTGAATTGGAGCCGATCGCCGCCCTAGCCGGCCGGATCTAGCCACCCATAGCCACGCCTATTTTTGCCATTATCTAGCGAGCCGCCACCTCCACCGACCACACCGACGCCACAAATGCGTCGGGCTTGCCGAGACGGTTCTAATGGTACCTCATACGGCCATTATCCAGCCAGTAGATGCCGCTGGCGATTGCCGCCTAAAAACCGCCAGAAGCTGCCGGAAAACCGTTGAACCCGCTGGAAAACCACCGGAACTCGCCGGGAAACCGGAATTGTTGGAATTCCTTGGAATTCACCGGATCTTCTGCCGAGTTCATCCAGTCGAAGCCGATTGAGCTTCGGACGCTGTGGAGTGCCGAATTCGAGGTTCGAGACGCATGCACGCACGATGAAACCATAGCCGTCGTCGATTGCCGATGATGTGAGGTAATTGATGATTGTTAGCACAACATGCTAGGATTGATTAATTGATGTTGAGGTAATTAAACCCTAATTACTGATGAAGTGATAAGTGACATGATTTGATTACGTGTGAATGAATAGCTAAGTGATCTAATGGGATAGATTGAGTATGAACATGATAAGTGGCTATGATGTAATTTAGAAAAATATAATAAATTTTTCATGAATATGAGGACTTAGAATTATTTACATTAATGATTATTGAATTGTTTGATTTACTCTGATTGTATTATGATTATTATGACTAGTTTGATGCATCATTTAGTTATTGGGCGTTAGTATTTAGCTCTGATGTGTAGGTTCGGAGTAGGAGCTCGCCACCTAGGCACAATGACACGCTTGGAGCTTCTACCAGGTCCGTTTAGGACTCGTCTTTGTTTTACGCTCTTTCTATTGCATGTTTGATTATTATTTGCAGGACGGGTTAAGTGGCATTTTATCGGATCCCACTTAGTTTGGGCCGTTTAGCCGAACCGGGCTCTGGATTAGTGCCAATGGACTGTTCCATTCCCAAGGGATCCTGACAACTCCGCGTTTGAATTCCTCACACCTGGAGAACGTGGAGGTTTACTGGTACTGTCATGACTTGTGGTTCAAAGGGTACTGAAGGCGACTGCCTGAGAGTACTCGGCCTTTGTGCTCAAGGCCAGGAGAAATTTGGAGGTAAGGAGAGGGCTTAGGATTAGAGACCAGAAAATGAAGTATGAAATACCGAGTGAGGCAACCGTAGCAGCAGTTCAGTCAGTTCGGGATGCTACCAGGTCTGCAGCCCAGTGGCTCCTCAGTAGATGCCCTTCAAAGAGTTCACGAGGAGTATATATAGATTTTTATTTCATATGAGAGTTTGCTCTCATAGCCAGTTTGTTATTAGTTATATTTTAGAACAATAATGCTCGTTACTGACGGTTTTCGTACTATATATAGGTGGCAAGTACGAGATAGATGTGCCAGTTGGACGGAGGAGCAATGAGGTCTTTTGCACACACACAAATATTTGGTGAATGATTCTTTAATATTTTGTTTATGATTTTATTGTATTAGTACTAATGTGGGGAAAAGGAAAAGTATGACGATGTGATGACATGATTAAACGTTGTGGCGAGAAACATGAATAGATGACACAGGTGGGCTGAGACCCAAGCTTCAGGGTGAGTTATAGTAGTTCAGACTGTGTGAAGGTAGTTTTTGATATATGTTTATATTCTTGTACGTATGCTATGTTGACAGGGTACCCCTAATTACATTTTTAGGGGAGACTCTGTCTGTTTTAAATTTAGAATATTTATTTATTTCATTGAAATTATTGATTTTGTATGAATTGATTGCTAAGTCATCCATGTAGTATCATGTTAGGGTTTAATGCATTCATGCATGTATGACAAGTCGCATCTTCATCTTAAGATGCCGAGATTAGATCCGTACGAGTTGGGTTTAGGTTAGCTGACCTAACCGGGGCCGTAACATGCCGGTTCGGTTCACGAGCATGAACCGGATTTGGGGTGTTACACCAAGCCATTTCGATCCAGTGGCTAGAGGAGAGCCATGGTCTCGCCAGCGGTGGCGGCGATAATGGTGGAAACATTCAAAGTCGTGGGACATCTCTAGAATAAATGGGTAGAGCTAGGGTATTGCCCATATTATGCCATGGAGCATGATCTGGACGCTCGACAACTCATGGCTAGGGAGGCCTACCTATGGGTGTATCAAATATGCACATAAATGGAAATCTCGGATTGAGATTGTCTAGAGTCGAAACTGAGACGAGTTCTAATAGTGACTCGATAGGAAAGACACAAGGTGCCTCGAGCCCTGAACTTAATCAATATGGGCCGATAGAGGCATAATTGTGTGATCCAAAATTACTATGCTACATGCACTTGAAATACCTAGAAAATCCCAAATGGATGCTAAACGCTTGAATGACCTAGATCTAGGCCTAAAATCCTGGCTAACTTATAAAAATCATATTTATACATCATGTATACACTGATAACATATTACATATAGTATCATAACAAAAACTATCATATACATATTGAGCATACTCAGCCTCCATAACATGTTCATATGACCATCTAGGCCTCATACTTATATTCTTAAAATTAGTCTGGCTTAAACTCACTCAAACCGACTCTAGACTGTTCTGAACTAGACAACTATAAGCAGGTAAAACCCTTACCGAAGTTGGGGTTTTACAGATGAGTTGTAGGTTTTCACTCGATTGAGTCCAAGGTTCAAGGCTCATTTAGCTTTCTTGCCTCAATTCTAGCCTATATTGCCACTTTTAGGAGTCAAGTCAATTTTGACTTTAGATGGTCTCGATTTGAGCTTTCCGTCTATATACATATTGCATGTACCCATAGGTAGGCCTCACTAGGACACGAGTTATCAGAGCCATCCACATCAGCTCTTGCTTTACCATGTTGATTTACATAGATTTCCCACGACTTTGAGGGTTTTCACCTTAATGGCCCGACCAATTTGGTTCACCGCCGACGAGACCTTGACCCTCGTCCAGCCAATAGATCAGTACTGCCATGACCGCCTCGTGGCCGACTATCAATCCGTACCCACCATTGCCATTGGTGTCACCATAGTCGTTGTTGGCGATGGCATTTTTGCAGTTGATTTCTACCACCGTTGCCACCCTTTCGGGCTATTTTCTGCCACCGCCGAGCCACTGCCGCCCAATCCAACCACCCACATAGCTTCTATTCACTAAGAGCTTCATTTTGAGACCACCTACGACCACCGTTGTGGCTGTGATCACCGCTCGTGACGACGCTGCACCTGACGACGATACCTCTCCTTTTCGACTGTCTTTTGGCCAGCCACCGACTTGACTCCACCGATCGCCACCACCATAATCATCCTTGTCGCATGGGACATCGATCCCGACCGGCGGTGGCCTCAGCGGCTCCACCATCAGCATTTCTCGGCAACAATCACTAGTGGCCTGTTTGCCAGTAGTGTTTGCATCTGTGCTGCCTTCGTCGCGTCTGTCTGTTCATGCCCTAGTCCACCTGGTCGTGCACGAGTCAGTGCTCATCATGTCTGCCTAGTTAACCCGGCCCATTTTTTTGGTTAACCCAAACTGAGTTGGTTTAGCTTGGTTCAGTCTCGTTCGGCTCAATTTTGTCCAGTTCACTTCATTTTGAGCCAATTTTCAGCTATTTTTCTTGAATGTTTTTGGTAATTCGAGAATTCCTATATTAGTTTAGTTGCATATTCACATTGTTTAGCATGTTTGAATGTTATAAGTATTTTTTTAGTTATTAATTATTTTATTTATTTATTTATTCATGATTATTCATTTCTTATTATTTATATATTTGTTGACTATGATAAATGATTGTGACTAATTATTGTTATTGATACTGTGTTTATTCATAGATATTATTTTTATGTATGTTTATCTTATTTTATTTATTTAATTGATTGAATATTAATTATTTCTTACTCGTGTTTTTATTTATACGCATTTAGTTGTATCTTGTATATTTAATATTTATATTAATATCCTTCATGTTCAATTAATATTATTTATTTATTTAGCTTTCGATTTATTCAATTAATTATTTTTTTATTTATTCAATTATTTATATGTTTACTAACATGAGTATATATAATATTTAATGGATTAGCCGTGTATTTATGTTGTATAATTATAATATTATTTTTGTTCACATATTTATTATTTACCTAATTATTTATGAATGTATTTATTTATTTCTTTATTTATTATTATTATGTCTTTATTTACGTGCTAAATGTTTAGTTGTAGGCTTGTTAGCGCTGCCTTCTTTATTGGGATGTATTGATGATATGAGCACACATTACGAGCATGTATGATATAAAGACATCGGTATTTTATTTAGTAGTGGGTGTTGATGTAGGTTATGGAGTCCGAGTTCACCATAAAAGTGTTGATGCGTTTCAAGCTTAGACCACAGCTCCGTAGGACTCCCTTTTCTTGATCTCTTCTTGACTCCTTGTGTTTTGAGTTTAACCGTGTTTTAGACATGGGGTGACATCGGTGACATTTTATTGGATCCCTCCGATTGTGGACCATTTAGTCATATTTTATACACATGTTTAACAAAACTAAAAGGATGAGATCCCTTATTGGTTTTCGAACTGAAGCTCTAAAAATATATGATAGAAACCTCTTCCCTAAACGTATTACATAAGTACGTGTATTTTTATGGATTTCACAAATAAGACAATAAGCGGTATGGAAATATGTATGGATCACACTAGTATTCATTCTGAGGTAGTGTGGGTGTATGAGGGTATTGTGTAACATAACACATTTTTGGAATTTTGGGCACAAACTTAACCATTCCTTTTGCCACTTGAGTACTGTGGCGGGTGCAATATGGAGGATGTGAGAGCGTAAGCATTGTACGTATACATATGAATATTATCAGTGCATGCGAGCCGGCACTTATTCAACTATGCTTGCTTATCACCCAATGTGATACAATTCTAATGTTTTGTAAGTTTTCTTGGGCAATACACATTTACCAGTTTTTACTTAGTCGAGTAATACTAGTTACTAACATTTTTCATATTATATATATATAGGTCTTGCAACCTTGAGTTGACTTGGTGGGAGGATATATAAATGCTACACACACTTAAGCTCACAACAGTTATTTTCGTTCTTTATTTTATTTATATTTAATGCATTTTGATGCATATTTAACAATGCCTTCCATGACGCCAGTGGGTTGTTTTGATCTATTTTATCGATCAAGTCTTATCGACCAAAATTTTAAACATAACTTGACTCGATCATAACAATTTTTATTTGGTTCTCAGGTGAACTGAAATCTAGGTGTTACGAGACTGATTTTGAATCTCTGAACGAACCATCGTGAGGTCTACAATTTCACAATTTTGATCCGTCTTGGCATGGACTAGAGGGAGCTTGTAACACCCCAATTTCGGTTCACTTAAGAGCCGGATTAGAAATGTTATGATCGAGTCGAGACATGTTTAATATTATTAGTCAGTGAGACTTGATCCATAAAATAGATCGAAATAACCCTCTTGATGTCATGAGAATGGAAGACATTGTTAAATAAATATCAAAATACATCAAATATAAATAAATGCAAGGAATTAAATATTAGGTTGATCTCAAGTGTGTGTAGCGTTTATCTGTCCTCCCACCAAAGTCGACTCAGGATTTGCATGACTTACATATATTATATGAAAACCGTCAGTAATGAATGTTACTGGTCCGAAAAATAACTAATACAATCTGGCAAATGGGTATTCCATTACCCACGAAAACATATGAAACTTCAAGAATGCCTCACACCAGGCAGTAAGCAAACATACTTAAACAAATGCTGGCTCGCATGCACGGCTCATAATCATAATCATACATACATACAACACTTACGCCCTCACACCTTCTATATCACCCGCCACTGTACTCAAATGGCAAAAGGAACAATTAAGTTAGTGCCACATATTCCGGA
>JAVDBV010060574.1:0-10122 GCA_032619315.1 Piper longum
CGGAGTGCCTCCCCGCATAATGAAAAGACTTTGGATTAGGGAGTATATTTGACTTGTTTCCTTAATTATACGGCTTAGTGGTTTTATCAGTAACGCGGAATTGCCTCCGCAGGTGTGCAGATACGAAATTAGGTGGGAGAAGCCATTGACAACGAGAGCATGGAGCAAGATAAACATGAGGACTCCCTTTTAATTTTATTTGAGTTATATATATGGCTATGGGAAACGGTCTAAGACTGTGGGATGAGTATTATTATATCTTGTTTAAAACATAGTTTTCTTTGAATGAGTCATACTTATGGTTTGATTTTTAGTAACACCCGGCCATCTAGGCCCAATTAAATTATTGAAAAATGGTGGGTCGTTACATAAATAAAACTTGACTCGACTCTGTCTCGAGTCAAAATAATTATTTACTCGTAATAAGTTCTAAAAAAATCCAAAAAAATAGGGAAAAATCCCATAAAATAAAATAAACACCAAAACATTTTAATGACATGCTCTATAACTATCAACCTACCCAAACTGCCCATAACGCGTCCTAACGTAGTAAACGACCTAAAACTAATTATACGATCAAACTACATAATTAAAAAAAATAGACTGCATACTCTCATATATTCTGATAACTCATTCTTTTTTGTTGTATTCATGACGTTATCATCATATACTTGGGTACACATGACCCCTCGTAGCTCATACACGCGACTGGCATCAGTTCAGTACACGTGTTTTGAAACATACTCGACTTGAAAATAATGGTCGAACCGACCGGTTCTAAATATAAAACCCTAACTCGAATCGTGGGTTTTACAAACATGGTCCTATATATCAATTATCTCACTCCGTTCCATAATAGAACAAGGGCAAATGCTATAAGTCTATTGCGTGTTATTGCTCTAATAACTATCTATAAGACCACTAACTGCAGCTAAAGAGAGCTTTTTGATGAAATGGAAGTGAGAATACCTGTACACATGTATAACGTGTCTCAAGGAGTATGAAAATATACTCCACATGCAACTGTGGAGTCTGGATCTAGCCTTTAGCACATGCACTGGTTAATGTCTACTCATCTCAACCATCTGGAAAATAAATAGTATGACTGATGTATTTAGAAGGGTGAGTGTGAACATACGCGGGTAGAGGCTCGGCTATGTCTGACATCTCTGGTCAAATAGAAAGAGGCTTGATCTCTAATAAATATTAGTCATAGTGTTCTAGGGCTCTAACTAGGAGGTGTGTCATCCTCACACAATCTGACATTATTTCTCTATCTGTGGTGATGTAAGAATATCTGCCTGAGTCATGGTGGGGTAATGAAACTATGTATAGGGTACTGGGTGGCTCTAAAATATGGGTAGGTTCATAGATGTTTCTCTCTAAAGTTATCATGATTAGGCTCTGCCACAGGTGGCCAGCCTATGGAACAGCCAATCAATGACGAGCCTAAGAGACAGCTCATAAGTAGTTCTAGTTTAGCCGACTAACAGTAGGCATGCATTTCTCGATACCGTACAAGTCACGCACTTGTAAAAGGATGGGGTTCAAATGACCCAAAGAACCACGATTTCAC
This sequence comes from Piper longum, assembly GCA_032619315.1. Taxonomy (NCBI): domain Eukaryota; kingdom Viridiplantae; phylum Streptophyta; class Magnoliopsida; order Piperales; family Piperaceae; genus Piper; species Piper longum. The sequence goes on from JAVDBV010060574.1 coordinate 1,577, forward strand.
CTCGAGTCTACAAGAACTCATAATGAGGTTTGACACGTGTCTCATCCACTCATTAGTTGTGTGTGACCTGTCATCCCGTATTGATTTGTAACACTAATTTGGACTCACATGCATACTACCGTTGTCGTAGACTCTCAAGCAAAGATGTCAGTTAAGATCAGCATACACTGGCATCCCTCTATCTGATTTGCACGGTTTGATTGAAGTTCTTATATGCGTCGCTCCCAAGCTTGGGTGAAGTCGTCTCCTACAGACAAATTTGTCATCAGCTACCTGCACTATAAGTCTTAAGCAGTACTACGAAAGTACCTCCTATACTCAGGCAAAGGCTAAATCCTATGTTTCAAGGTAAGGACCAAATCGTGCTACTGAAGCACAAGGAAAACACGGCCTCCCTAAAGGACACTCCCTCATTGAACCCATTATCTATGCCAATATTCTAATACGAATCGAACTACTCTTTTTGGCTGAGGTCAAACTAAATGTCTGACCATCTGCATGATCATCTAAGTTGTATACCCGAGCTATAATTCATACATTTGCTATTATGCTTACTAAACAATCTAACCATTGTGACCATCTATCTGGAGGTCATACTGCCTTGTACTCTGATTCTGTCTATATGCATCCATGTAAGAATGTCACTAATACTATCTTACAATACACATATGACCTAAGGATCCCAAGTCAAGGTGGTGGTATGCAAGACAACTAGTGAAGTCAATCATGTGCCATCACTTTCGAATAATTCCAATGCGCCTAACTTTCCTCTGCTTGGATAATGCTATCGTAGCTATATCTTATCAACAATCCCTAACCCAACTATACTCTCAATGCTATGACATGTGCTCTCTGTGCTGAGTAGTTTTCCTCTTGTAGGGCAAGGTAACTACTTGGCCCTTATTGCCACAATAACGACTCCACTCAGTCGATGGTAGTGCAATATACAGACAATGGCGGTGTACCAGGGATGGCAGTAGTGCGCATTCGGTCGATGGCAGTGCATCATGGTCGATAGTTAGGCAACTCAGATAGTAGTTGTGCACAGACGATAGTTGTGCTACTTGGACGTTGGTTGTGCAACTCGGACAATAGTTGTGCTATTCTAATGGTGGTTGCACTACTCAAAAGGTGGTTCTTCTATCCAGGTGCTGAAGATCTGATCCTAATCATGTACTTCGTGAACCTACTATTGTCTCTAACATGTCTTCCCACACGTGTTGAAGTGAATCTATTGGCATAATCACATTCCCGATGTACAATGATCTGCTTGAAGGTCTATATTCCTCAATGTAGACCTCAGACTATGCTTAATAGATTTGTTTAAGTCACTCGATGGTCCATGCTTACGTGTCACGTAACTACGTGAGTATCTCCATACTCCAAGCTCCCTATTTGTGTTATCTCTTATAACTTCATCTCAGAATGTATACCGTGTCCCAAGGAAGGACTAATGTGGTGGCATGCGAAAGACAAACAAGTGCTCGAGTGTGGTCACCAAAATTTTAGGTACTCCCCTTCACCATCCAACTCAACCTCAGGTAACTGAGCATGTGGACACTGTTACGTCATCCAAATCTCTTGCACAAAAAACGAAAGGCAAATTTATGGGCTATTATGGACATTCCAGTGAGATCCTATAATCTAATGAAATCATGGTCACATATTCATCTCACACCTTCTCAAACCATTAAGACTGAAGTATGTACTACTCAAGTCTATCTCATTATACAATATGAAATATTAAGAAACATCAAAGAAAATACATGTCAACTTGGCTAAGGATAGCTTTGCACACTAGGCTCAAAACAAAAACCTTCCATCTCAATTGACCAAGACCTTGCTCTGGTACCAATTTGTAACACCTTGATTTTGGTTCACCTAAGAACTGAAGTAGAAATGGTGCGATCGAGTCGAGTCATGCTTACAATTGTTCCTCGGTATGACTCGATTGATACAATAGTTCGAAACAACCTATTGGTGTCATGAGAATGGAAGACATTATTAAATATATGTCAAAAAATATCGAACATAAATTAAGTAAGAAAGTAAATAATTGTGCTGACCTTAAGCGTGTGTTACTAGTCCTAAAAAATAACTAATACAAACTAGCAAATGGGTATTCCATTACCAACGAAAACTTGTGAAACTTCAAGATTGCCTCACACTAAGTGGTAAGCAAATATACTTAAGCAAATGCCGGCTCACATGCGCGGCCCATAATCATATTCATACAAACAACGTTTGCGCCCCCACATCTTCCATATCAATCGTCACGTTACTCGAGTGGGAAAAAGGAACAGTTATGTTAATGCCACATATTCCTTAAATGTACTGCATTATACAATAATCTCATACATTACATATCTCCGTACCACTCATTCTCTTAATCATGAAATTTGTAAAAAAGTGGCTACGTATATAATAGGCTTAGGGAATAGGCTTATATCATACATTTTTAGAGCTTAAGTTCGTAAACCAACAAGGGATCTCAGCCTTGTAGTTTTATTAAAGATGCACTAAAAAAACAGCTAAATGGCCCGACATCGGAGGGATCAATAAAACACCGCTGATGTCGTCCTACATATAAAACACGATTAAAATCTACATGCAAGGAGTCAAGCAAATATGGAGATTCCTAGAGACCTATAGTCCAAGCTCCAAGCACATTTGTATATCTACGGCAAGTTCAGACTCCGAAACTTACATGAGAACCTACTACTAAGTAAAATACTAACATCTCTATCTAATGTGTGCTTCTGGTATGTGCTCATATTATCAACATATCCAAATGAAGAAAATAGTACTAACAAACCTATAACTAAACATGTGGCATGAAAATCGAGACATAATAATAATAAATAATAAATAAATAAGTAAAAAAGAAAATGCACTCATAGATAATTAAATAAATAATAAATAGATAAACATGAACAATATAGAAATCATAAAATAATCATATAATTATACTATGTAAATACACATGTAAACACATGTAAATATAATATACACTCGTGTTAGTAACAAATAAATAATTAAATAATTAATAAATGATTGAATAATAATTTAATAAATCAATAAATTGTTAATACTCATTAATCAAGAATATCAATAATATCATAGTCATACAATACAAGCATACATAATTAAATGTAAATAAATAATAACAAACACATTATGAACAAATAAATAAATAAATAAAATAATAAATAAATATATGCAATTTGGTACACATAATGAGACTGATATTCATAAATAAATATAATGTTAACAATAACAAATAATCATGTAAGCATTCATCATATATGATAAACATATAAATAGAAATAAATAAATACTAATGAGTAAATAAATTAACAAATAAATCATCATAACATCTAATCATGCAAAATCATGTGAATATGTATCTAAACTAATATAGAAGTTATCGAATTACCAAAAACGTTGTAAGAACGAACCAAATCGGTAAAAAATGAGCTGAACGAGACCGAACCAAGCTAAACCTGACCAAACTGAAACGACTGAACCAACCCGGTCTGGGTTAACTAAAAAAATTGGTTTGGTTGACTTGGCAGACATGATCACGGCTAGGAATGGCGCACAGGTAGGCAGATGTAATCGCAAGCATGCAGATGCGGTTGCGAGTAGGCATACCCAGTTGCGAGCAAGCAGAGCACGAACGAGGTAAACGGGATGGATGGGGCGGCCATTGCCCATCGTCGGAAAATGCCGACGGCGACACGACGGGTGTTGCTGCCAGTCGGGATCGATGGCCCAAGCGACAAGGAGCATGTTGGTGGTGGTGGTCACTGTAGTCCAACCACTAACTGGCCAGAAAATAATCGAGAAAGGGTGCAGATCACAACCGTGACGGTGGTCGTGGGTGGTCTCAAAATGTAGCGCTAGACGAGGGGATGGTGTCGGGGTGGTTGAATCGGCCAGTGGTAGTTCACCAATATCGAAAAATGTCCCGAAGGGTGGCGGTAGCGGTGATGAACAGTGATATAAACTTGGTTGAAGATAGCAAATGTAGCGGCACTAATGGTGACCATGGGTATGGATCGATAGTCGGCCACAATGTGGTCATGGACGTTTCGATCCGATGGTCAGAGGAGAGCCAGGGTCTCGCCGGCAGCATGCCAAAGCGGTGGCGGCAATAATGGTGGAAACATTCAAAATCGAGGGATATCACTAGAATAAATGGGTGGAGCTAGGGTTGAGTGTACAACTCAGATCTTTCTCCGTGGCATGATCTAGACGCTTGACAGTTGTGGCCTAGTGGGGCCCACTTATGAGTATATTCAATATATATATAGACAAAAAGCTTGGATTGAAACCGTGTAAAGTCAAAACTGAGTCGAATCCTAAAAGTGACTCAATAGGGAGGAACAAAGGCAAGAAGGCTAAATGTGCCTCAAACCGTGAAATTAATCAATATGGGCGCATAGAGGCATAATTGAGTGATCTAAAATTGCTATAGTGCATGTAGATGAAATGCATAGAAAATCCCAAACGGATGCTAAACATTGAAACGACCTAAATGTATGCGTAAAATCTTGGCTAACTCATAAAAATCAAATATATACCTCGTGTATATATTAATTACTCATTATATACAATATTATAACAAAAAGTATAATATACATATCGGGCATACTTAGTCTCCATATCACAATTATATGATTATTTAGGTCTCATACTTATATTCTTAAAATTAGTCTCTTTCGAACCGACTCAAGACTATTCTGAACCGGACAACTATAAGGAGGTAAAACCCTTATCCAAAATTAAGGTTTTACATGATTGGTGTAAGACAAAAACTATTATTTTAAAAATAAAGTTATGTCATTTAAATCAGTTAAAAACCATTTTTTTCATAATAAAGCCCGTCTGCATGCAATTTTTTATCCATTATCCCTTTGTTTCCATAAAAAATATGTATATTGTTAAAAAATTAATGATTGATTTTTTCATTTTTAATTAAGAAATTTTGATTTGATTATTCAATTTAAAAATTAATCAAAGATAAATGGGGAAGTGCACGGCATTTGACATCTATATACAACGTGTAACACACACACACACACACACACACACACATATATATATATATATATATATATTCTTGATTAATTTATGTCTACTAAACCAAATATTTAAGAGTAGCTAATAATGAGTACTGAACTATTCAACTTGTGCTATCCATGCTTAATTAAGATAAATAAATAAAAGATTTATCACTTACATCCAATTTTCTCTAAACTATCATAATTATAAAAAAATTATAATATGTAAAAATAAAGCTCGAATTCCTTCTCACTTATTACCATGCAGTTTATCCAATTAAATGTCTGCAAGAATGAAAACAGTTACAATAAACATGAATAGTAAAAAATTACAACAAACATAGTAATTTCAGAAGAATAATTTTGAAAGAAGAAACCAAAGAGCCTGGGAAAAAATAATAAATTAAATAGAGTACAAAATGAAAATTTTATTTTTCTAAACTTAGCCCAAACTTCAGTGGCAGCCTTTTCGTGGTCCAAGAGTCGCCTATTGTGGAACCCAATATTCGCCACGTGTCAGATACCTGCTCCGCGATTCTGGAGGACAGCTCACGTCCGAAATAAAGAAAAGCGATAGCGACGTCGCGGCTTAACGATGCCGCCCATCTCCTCACCGGCACGTGCCGGAAGGATCACCGGCACGTGCAACAACTCCCGGAACGTGCCGACCCGACCGGTTAATCCTAACCGCTCGTTTGTAGCCAGCCGGTAGACCCTCCTATAATTTGACGCGTGTTGTGTCAAGTGGATATTGACACGTCCGGCCAGGTTATTTTCGGTATTTTAATTTAAGGGTTTTTTTCCTGCAAACATCGTCTCCCTCGCCCGTCCTATTTTTTCGCTGTCCTTACCCCTTGTTGCCCATGATTCGATTTGGTTTCCCTGCTACTCTTTGATTGCTTTTCGTTGTCCGTCTTGAATGCGTGTTCTGATTGGAAAATTGAGTTGTTGGTGTGTTTTTATTGGCGAGATTTTGGTGTGGTATGGAGGGTAACATGATGCGTTGTGAATTTTGTTGTTTGTAAAGGTTGGACGGTCGGGGATGGATAAAGCTCCGGTGGGGACGGGGGCGGGAGGTGGATGGGTTGGGGATAGCTGCAAGGCACCGCCGCACCAGATAAATGGCTATACCCGGGATCTGCACCTGCTTCGAAAGTTCGAGGCGGAGGAGGAGGACGCCGACGGCGTGGAGCTCAACCTCACCCTCTCCATGGGCGGCCGCTTCGGCATCGACCCACTTGAAAGGAAGCGGCTGCTACGATCGTCGTCGATTGGCGGCCTCGCTGCGCCTCCCAACTTCGATGACCTGATCGGGAGTGAAGGCGTGGCCGGTGTCGTGGGCGGTGGTGGCGGCGGGGGCTTGCCGCCGCTAGGACGGACCGTGTCACTGCCGGTGCAGACGGAGGATGACGTGCGGAAAAGGAAGGAAATGCAAAGCTTGAGAAGGTTGGAGGCCAAGAGGAAGAGATCCGAGAAACAGAGGAACTGGAACGGCCGGCTGGTCTCGTCCGGCAAGGAGGCCGACAAGAAAGTCGGAGGCGAAGGCAACAAATCAAAGGTCCTCCACTTGCCGGCGAACGGTTTCCCGGCGGGCGGATGGCCGGCGGCTGCGTCGTCGCAAGTGTCGGCTAGCTCACAGGGTAGCGGCTCCTCCGGTGCCTCCGACGTCGAAGGCCGATTAACTGCTGGTAAGATTTATCTTTAGACCTTTTGCCTTTCCCGAATTCCGCCATGGATTACGTTTTTCATGTATTATAATATTTTACGGCAGGCAAGGGTAGAGGCGATAACGAGGCGAGAACGCCAACGAGCGTCCAGTCTCCATCGAAAAATGCCGGCGCGACATTGTGGCCGGCGGGGGAGGAATCGGCGGCGGCGGGGACGGAGGTTGGGAGGAGCGTGATTGGGGAGATGCCGTGCGTGTCAACGACGGGATGTGGGCCCAACGGCAGGCGGGTGGAGGGGTTTTTGTACAAATACAGAAAAGGGGAGGAGGTGAGCATAGTTTGTGTGTGCCACGGTACCTTCCTCTCCCCAGCCGAGTTCGTGAGGCACGCTGGCGGCGGCGATGTTACCCATCCCCTTCGCCATATCACCGTAAACCCCTCCACTTCCACAACCTTTTCATCTGTGATCTCTCAATACTTCCGCTGCGGTGTGAATGTGTAGTTTGCGTTACATCTTGTCCGTCTGCGTCACTCGGTACATCTGTGATCTCTCAATAATTATTTAACATATAATTAATCAAGTTAATAAATGTAAACATATATTTGTTATTTAAAGTTAAATAAATTATAAATTTAAAATATTATGAAAACATCTATTTAAATCATCATATAACTTAATTAGTTCTTGTAGAAAAAATAAATATAAAGGAATATCAACATTTAGAATATTTCACGTAAAAAAATATTAAGATTAATAAGAAAATCATTAAAAAAATTTTGCAATACAAAAAATATTAAATATCATACCTGTTTCATTAATATTTAATGTATAATTATACAATTTATTTTTAAAAATTATTTGTATAATTTTTTCTTAATTTTTTATTTCAATATTTACATAGCACAAATCATATCTTATCGATATAAAAATCTTTGTACAAATTATAACGTATTAAAGTTCATTATTTTTAGGCGTTTATCATATTTTTACATCGAAAAATAAAGTAAAAAATTATTTTTGTAAAAAGAGTAATTTTACAATATAAAGCCATATTTTATAATTCATATAACAACTTTAAAAGAAAAAATTAACAATAAATTAACATAAACAAAATGTCATAAAGGTGCATCCCTTTAAGAGGTACATATCATTAACAGGTTCATATCATTTAGAAATGGTTAGAAATAGTACAATAATTTTTGAAAAAATGTAACTGTAAAACCCGGGCAATCGGTCCGTTCCATTGTTACTTGAATCAAGTTAGTAGGGTCCGACCCTTCTTGCCGTGGTTTATATATAATATGTTGTAAGTTGCCCGGCCTTAGCCTCTTTCAGCGTTCAAAATGTCTGTTTGGATGCGGCACGCCCGATTTTATGATGTTTGGTCCAATTTAATCGTATATAGTTAGATGTTAGGATTGTGTCTCTCGCGTACCTTTTGTGTGCTTACCGTATGTTTAATAACCTTTCGGACCGTCCTAACCCCTTTTGGGACATGTCGTGCAATTCCCAAAGTGGACCTGATTGTTTTAGGGTAAAAACCCTAAGTTTCTTGGGTTTTGAGATAACCCAACCCATACCACTTTTAGCCAACCCAACCCACTTTTAGATAACCCAACCCAACCTATACATCTATAGGTATGACACCCATACTCCTATTGGTATGGCACCCATACCCCATAGGTATGACGCCCATACTCTATAGGTATGACACCTACACCTCTAGAGGTATGACACCCACACATCTATGACATCACCAAGCCAACCCATGCCTCTTTAGGCATGGGCACCATACCTAAAGAGGCATGGGTT
>JAVDBV010060578.1:0-44767 GCA_032619315.1 Piper longum
TAGACGCCACCAACTAGATTTGACCGCCGCTAGCCAAATCTAGACGCAGGCGGCTTTGTTTGGCCGCGGGAGGCCTTTTCTGGCCTCCGACCGGCCAAATCAGGCCGCGGGGCGACCAGACATTGCCAAATCGGGTGGCACGAACACCGCCTGCCCGTGGCCAGATCTGGCCACACCGCTGCCACCCGCCCACCCCTGCCCTACGTCCGGCCGTCCCACCCCACCTTACTACCCACCGCAATTGCCCGGATGCAGTCGCCCCCGTCCCACCCTGTAGTAATAGCCAAAAAATTGCTAGAATTGTAAGCAGGGAGATTATTTTGTTGATAATTTATTTTTTAAATTTTTAATCTTTATAAATGTATATTTTTTGTTTATTTTTAAGTTTATAAAATACCTTGTTGTTTTGAGTCTAGGCAGTTTTGAGTTTGCATGAGTAGGTTTCGAGCTCCCAATTGAGCAGGTTTCGAACTCCCAATCGAGCTGGTTTCGAGCTCTCAATTGAGCTAATTTTGAGCTCCTAATCGAGTTGGTTACAAGCGAGCAAACGAACAGGTTTCGAGCGAGCTCTTGAAATTTAATAGTATAAGTGTATTCGAGCTCGAATCGAACTCGAACATATGAGAAATATTTGAGTTGATTTCGATCATACACGTTCATAACTCATTCGATCTCAAGTCGAGTTCGAACGAGCTATGAGCTATTCGAGTCGAGTTCGAGCACAAGTCAAGCTCAGCTCACTCGCTCATTTAGCAACCCTACCCACAACTACGATGCACGATCCTAATCTGAACGAGTTAATAAAATTATACATAAGTAAAATTTTAAACGAGAGAAAATATATGCAATAAAATGACTTAACTATATCGTGATTAAATATCGACAAAATAAAACATGCAATATTCAACAATATTAAACTTTAAACTTTCACCATTTACAACAAGTTAAGTAAGATAATTAATTATTCATATTATGTAATTATATAAGCCCAACCTTAGAAGATGTAAATTAACCATTCAACTCACAATTCACAATTTGCCAACAATAAATAATTACCAACTTACTAGTATGTATTTAATTACTATATTCATATATTTTCCTTCATTACAAAATATTCATTTTTGACATGATAAAGATACCTACTTAATCCTATTTTTAATTTATTGATTAACGACATTTAATACACCACAAATAATAATTATTAAACACGTATTAACAATTTAATTAAGTATGGGACTAATATTTTTACAAATTACTCAATTATCATATGATTATTATTAATACATTAAATTACTAATCTTTTAGTACACCAATTAATTAATAACAAAAAACCATTATTTGCATTACATTAATATATCATAGTATTTCACCGTTATTTATGAAAAGAATGGAGCATACACCACCTAAATAAATAATTTTTCATTAATAATAATACTCAATAAATATTTTTATCGATCAATAATCATTATAAGAAACTATAATATTATTAGTCAGAAATCAAGCATTTAATTTACTTCATTAATTGAAGCAACAACCTTATTTATCATAAACCCTTTTACATGTGATTAAATATGTAAAACTTATTATTTTACGATAAGTAATATAACACCCCAATTTCAGTTCACCTCAAAATCGAATTAGAATTGTTGTGATTTAGTCAAGTCATGTCTAATGCTACTAATTTGTAAGACTCAATCAATAATATAGATCGAAGCAACTCTCTATGTGTTTCAAGAATGGAAGACATTACTAAATATGAGTCAAAACACATCAAATATAAATAAAAGTACGAAAGAAAATAACTTCATTGAGCGCAAGTGGTGTAGTGTTTATTTATCCTTCCACCAAAACCGATTCAGGATTACATGCCCTAAAATATATATATATATATATATATATATGAAAAACGCCAATAAAGGTTGTCACTGGTCCGAAAAATAACTAGTACAAACTAGCATGTGAAATCTAATATTTCACGAAAGAAGAAAATAATATATATATTTTCCATGTGAATTTTCAAAGGGCATCTACTGAAGAGTCATTAAGTTGCAGACTCAACAAGAACCCAAACTGAATTGGTGCTATGCCACTCAACAAATGCCTCTCTCGACAATAACTGGTTCCACTATTTGGAAATACTACAGCTCCTAATCCCTCTCCATGTCCTCTATATATCTCCTAGCCTTGAGCAAGAAGCCCGAGTACTCTCAGACAGTCGCCTTAAATACCCTTTGAACCACATTTATGGACGTTCGATTTACTAAATAGTACTCGTAAACCTCCATGTTTCTCTAGGTGTGTGGAAACTCAAAACGTGGAGTTGTCAAGATCCCTCGGAAGTGGAACAACCCTCGCATGAATCTGGAGTTCGTTGTGATTGGCACATGCACACGCTCATGTGTACGTGCAAGTCAGCTTCACCGTCTCTCAGCTCATTGAAAACTAAATAAAATTATATATAGGCCTGAGAAGGGATTTATATAATAGGTCGAAGGCAACTTGGGGTAGATCTTATTTTTTAAATCAAACTCGAAGGATCTCATCCTCGAGGATTATTGATCTGGAAAACTATTCAACTAAATAGCATGGGTTAAGTGGGATCAGATTAAACACCATTTAATCCATCCTGCAATCACTAAATCAAAACGTGATGGAATAGAACAACAAATAGAGACGTGTCCTAAACAAACCTATGGTCCTAGCTCCAAGCGTGACATCTCATCTACGGCAAGCTCGGACTCCAAAACCTACATCTAAAATAACTACTAAGTAAAATACTTACATTTATATGATGCATGCTCGTGGTGTGTGTTCACCTCATCAAAAACATCACAATAAAAGACAATGCTAACCAAACCTACAACTAAACATCTGGCATGAAAATCAAGACATAATAAAAAATAATAAATTAATAAATAACTAACTCATGGATAGATAAACAAATAATAAATACGTGAAAATAAATAATACTCTAATCATAGAATAATAATATAATTATACTATATAAATACACGACTAAATATGAGTAAATATCACATATACTTGCATTAGTAAACATATAAATAATTATATAAATAAATACATAATAATTCAATAAATAAATAAATATATAAACAAATAGTTATCATAAATAATAATAATATCATAGTTATCCAATACAAGAATACATAATTAAATATAAATAAACAATTATATACGCGCAACGAATGAATATATTAATAAAGATTTACAAAACCTTAAATATTTACAAAACCTTAAATAAAACAACATAGCTATTTTCAGGGTTTTACAATCTTTCTTCTTATTCAACTATGCTTGAGTCAAAGTCGAATATTTTGAATGAAAAATAACATTTTGGAGTCATAATAAAATAATAGCAATTTTAAAATATATATCTTAATGCATGGATGAATTCTATATACAAAGTTTTGATTAATTGAAATATTTTATTTATAAAATAAAACTTTGATGCAAATTTGCACTAGTAAATAAACATTGAGGTTGCTTGAAATAGAATATACTCAAATATTAATAACCTTGACTCGAATTCAAAGATGAGGTGATTCAAGTTTAAGTCGAATATGTATTTACTCACCCATGGAGAGATCTGTACAAAAAAGCAAGGATCCTTCTAAAGATAGCTTAACCTTAAGGACAACGTTTAGTCATGCTCTTTTTTTTGGTCCAAAGTACGTCATAGTTTGATTGGTCCACATAGAGTCTACCTTGATTTTACTAACAACCTCAACAAATAGAAAAAGATAATTCCGTTTGGAACTTTGAGTCATGTTCTATTATACAACATTATCACAATAAAATCACTGTTTTAACTTGTATATCAAATCTATATGTCAAACGGATTTTCTCACTTGAGATGTATTTAGTATCAGTAGCACAAGATTTCTGCTGGCAAAAATATAGGTAGATCAGGTTCTGGAATATGTAGTTGAACAGCTAAGTGGCAAAAGTCCCGTGTATGCAAGAAGCTATAAAATTACTTCAGAACAAAATCTACAATTTTGCAGAAGGTTAGTGATAGAATTTTCTTTGAACCAATTTTTTGGTTCTTCAACAATTGTATTCTGCCATCAATGACACGCCAGAAATGACCATGTCAAGAAGAACTGCAAAATTTATGAACTTCAGTACTACTACCCCGCAATCTTTAGCTCTCTATTTGAATATGCAGATTTAAGCAATGGTTAGAAAGTGGGAATATATTTACAACAAATTTCCCATAAGTATTCACAAAGGCAAACATTGAAATATACAAAATCCAGCTCTATGTCCTATCCCCATCTCAGTGGTACTTACTTCCTTCCTCAGAAGCTTCTTAAAAAGACATTATACACTATACACATTACTTGGAAGCTCATGTTAATCCGATCTTCTTTACCCAAAATCTCGACCAGAGCAGGTGAAGCTTTGATTGAGTCTGCCCATTGGTCCACAATGCATAGTTGGCTTTAAGCATTTAGCAGCTAAGTAATCACCGAAGAAGTTGAGGGAACTGTCAACCATTCCCGGTTGTGCGCTCTTGATAAGGCTTCATGCTCGCATCCAGAAGGCATAACAGGTCTGATACTACCAGGATTCAATGGGAAAAGTATCTTATAATACCCATCCATTATAGCTTCAAAGTCGCACGTTTCAGCTACATTTGGGATCTGTTTGCAAACAAAACCTTCCCAGTTCAGTATGCCACTAGAAGTATCCCATATATACCATTGACATAATTGATGCAGATGTTCTATCACAACTACTGAAAAGAGAGCAATACATCTAGCTTGTTGGAAGCATCATGTCATGAGTACAAGGTAAGCTGGTAAACGAAACTGAATCTGCTAAACCATTGAGATAATTGATGCAAGCATGAAAAATGCAGATATCCTATCACAACTACTGAAAAGATAATAGTTGTAATCAGATATCATAAGTGGAAGGTTAGCTGCTAAAGGAAAATGTTGGCTGCGTTTTCCTAATTGTCCCTGAGCGGGAAATTAATTAAAAAACGGTGCTCCTTGTAACCACCATCTTCCTCCTTAGTAAGGGAGAGACAATGAAAAAAGATATAGGAGGCACTACTTAGATTGACGCATTGTTTAGTGAAAAAAATAGGTTGATTTCCGTGCATAATTTTGACCATAAACTATGCAATCAAATATAAGTAATAATGAAGACAGATATAAAGAAAGTTTGCAGTCTTGAGTCTTGTTTGATTGATGACTGAAAATATAGAGCCGTTCCCAGTAGTAGTGTTTCAGTCATCCTGGAGGGACTCTTTCACAATGACATCAAATCAAACTAAGCAATGATTTTCACGTCAATTGTTTCACCAACTTGCATGATTTCATGCATTGGATTGAAATCATCGAGGGGGAACAGATATTTTTTCAAAATATGACTGATGCCCCGGATATAGATATTATTAGAAACATCATTAGGTCAAAAAAATGTTATTTTTTGCATGCAAAGATTTGGTCTTCCTATTGACCAATGTCTTTTTCCCTTTTTAAGTGACTCCTAAGCATAATTGTTATTAATTTCTTTTTGTTTTTATATATAACTACTCTTTTTGTTCAAGATTTATGGTAGTGGGTTAATTTCTTTTGAATGATATGTCAATTTTTTATTTATTTATTTTTTAATTTATAAATAACTTCAAAACATATGTTGTTCAGCACTAAATATGAGAATGGTAATTCCAACCTTAGCTTTGTTTTCAATTTGATATTACTTTTGAAGCTTCCTCAATGTAATCGAAATAAATCATAATTGATCTTAATAAGGGTGAAAAACTAAGCAGTGCCAACACTTATGACATACAGCACCATAAGGTTGTCCTCATCCTTAAAGATGAGGCAACTAAGGCCTTGACTCAAGCTTTGAATCCACCACCACTTAATAGGAATGCTATTCAAAATCATCGTGCATAGACTTATGAGTCTTAGAAAAAGAATAACACCACAACCTGAATTACTTTACTCAGTTCAAAGGAAAATGACATCATGTGTCAATTTGAGCATTACAAAACAGCTCATGCAATGTGGATTGCATTGAAACAAAAATTTGGTTCTATATTGACTACCCAACTTAGGCAACTTACCATCAAGTTTGACACTTTCAAGAAACATACAAATGTGTTTATGACTAAACATTTACGTGAAATGTCAAACATGATTTGTAAGTTGAATGATGATGGTCATTTTTTAACTGATGAACAACAAGTGCAAGTCGTCATCCATTCTCTACCGAACAGTTAGGAACACATGAAAGTTCAAATGACCCATAACGAGAATGTCATTACTTTTGATGATATTTCTCGTCCTTTGGAACTAGAGGAGGAATGTCTTGAAGCATTGAAGACTACAGAAAAAGCAATGGTTATCGAATTTTCAAATGTGACTTCTTCTTCCCAGGAGAAGAAAGATTTCTATCCTAAGGGTAAAAAGAAGTGCTTCAAAAATAAAACAAATGGTGGAGAGTGCCAATTTAAGAAGTGCCCAAAGAACAAAAAGACAATCAAATGTTTTAACTGTGAGAAGAATAAGAAGGGACACTTTGGTCGGGAATGCAACAAGCCGAAGAAGGTTCATCCTATGCCCTTCGTTTCAAATCTTTTTGTTAGTAGTTGCATTTTCTTGCTGAATCTAACCCTGAGTGGATTGTTGTTTGATTCAGGTGCAACCCACCACGTAACAAATGTTTGGGAAGCATTTTTCAACTTTCGTCGAGTTCCATTGGGAACACAATAGATATATGTCGGGAATAATTCAAAAGCTTAAGTTCGTGGTATTGGTACATGCAAACTAAATCTTAAAGGTAGACAACCTTCTCCTCCATGACGTACTTTATACTCCTGATATTCGACGGAATTTAGTTTCTGTTGTAGAGTTACTTGACTTTAACTTTCATTTGAGTTTCTATGGTGTTCGTTTGACTATCTATCATGGCAATGTATATTATGGTGTGGATATCATGTCTAACATTTTAGGATACTAGACATGGATGTTGAATGTTTTTTCTAGTAGTTCTACTGTAAAGATACTACTTTGCATGCACGTTTAGGACACATTGGTCTACATAGAATGACCAGGTTAGTAAAAGATCGCCTTTTAGGTCAACTAGCTTACGATAATTTACCAAAGTGTAAATATTATCTAGCTGCAAAAAACACTATAAATCTTTTGGTAAAGCAACTCGAGCTAATTTTCCTCTCCAACTTGTCCATTCTAACATATGTGGACCAATAAATGTGAAAGAAAGACATGAGGTCATATATTTCATCACTTTTATCAATGATTATTCACAATATAGTGTTATTTACTTGATTTTTCATAAATCTAAAGCATTAAGTTTTTTTAGATGTTTTCTTTTGAATGCTCACAATCAATTAAATCTCACGTTAAAAGCATTGAGAACGGATTGTAGTCGTGAATATTTATCTGACCAATTTAAGAAATTGTGTCAAGAGAAGTCCATTGCTCGACAATTAACTATTCCAAATATCCCACAGCAAAATGATGCTGCCGAATGATGGAATAAAATTCTTCACAAAATGGTTAAGTCTATAATGGCTCAAGCAAATCTCTTCATTTCATTTTGGGGAAATGCCCTACTTACGACAACCTATATGCTTAATTGTATTCCCTCAAAATCTGCCACTTTCACACCTTATAAATTATGGAAAAAACAACAACTTGAACTAGGTCATTTAAGGCTTTGTGATTCGGCTACTTGTGTCCATGATCCATCCCACAAACAAAGAAAATTAGATCCTCATGGGAAGAAATTTATTTTCATACGCTGTCCTAAACATTCTAAATGATATATTTTCATTAGTGAAAATACAGACGAAAACATTTCTAAAATTGAATCTCCTGATTTCATTTTTCTTAAACATGATTTTCCAACGAGGGTAACACTTCAAAAAGATTTCCAACTTAAGGAAATGGATGATCCTGATAATGGGACTCATTAAGATAAATCACAAGAACATGTTTCACCTTCAGAAACAATTCATGATTTGAATGATAGTCATTCTTCAAACACACTCCCTAATCAAGACTTACATCGCATTCTACATATAAATGTTCCTCATCAACGCTTTATATTGAAGGAGATGTATTACTAATGGATGGACATATTTTTTTATCTTCCTCATCAGACAGACGTTGATGAACCGAAAAATACAAAAGATGCACTCTCTTCACCTATGAATGAAAATGAAAAATTGCATTGGAAGATGAATTGAAATCAATGCATGACAACAAAGTTTGGACGTTGGTTAATCTTCTCCAGGGAAGCAAAGCAATTGGGAATAAATGGATACTTAAAATACAACGAAAAATTGATGAAACAGTTGAAATATATAAAGCTAGACTAGTAACAAAAGGCCACACTCAACAAGAAGGGATAGACTACGAAGAGACATTCTCCCGTAGTAAGGATCACCTCAATTCAATTAATTTTAGCAATTTTAACACATTTAGATTTAGAATTATATCAAATGGATGTAAAAATAACATTTTTCAATGGATAATTAGATGAGGAGATTTATATGTAACAACCGGTTGGTTTTGTTGTTGAAGGCCAAGAACAAAAAGTTTGCAAAATACAAAAATTTATATATGACCTAAAACAATCCTCTTGATAATAACATTTGAAATTTCATCATTCTATCATATCGTATGATTTTACTATTCTTGATGAAGACCACTGTTTATGTTAAACGTGATGGCAAGAATTTTATAATTTTATCTTTATATGTGGATGATATTTTATGAGCATCCAATAGTAAGGATTGTATCTATAACACTAAAAAGTGGTTATCTTCTCATTTTAAAATGAAGGATATAAATGAAGCTGAATTTATAATTGGTGTTCAATTCATCAAAATTGTTCAAAGAAATTAATTGATCTTTCTCAAGAGTCATACATTAATAAAGTCCTAAAGTAATTCAATATGCTTAATTGTAAGCCAATAGACACTCCAATTGATAAAGGCAAATCTCTAAACTTTTCAATGCACACAAAAACAGAAGAACAAAAATAATAAATGTCCAAAATACCATATGCAAATGTTGTTGGTAGTTTAATGTACCCAATAATATGTGCACAGTCTGATATTACATATGTTGTTAGATTAGTAAATAGATTTTAGTTAAATCCAAGTATGACTCACTAGAAAACTATCAAAAGGATTATGAAGTATTTCAAGAAAACTTCACATCATTCCCTTTGTAATCAAGGTAATCATTGCTAGCTAATCGGCTATACGGATGCCGATCGGGCTGGAGACCTTGATAGAAGAAAATCAAAATCAAGACATGTATTCTTACTAAATAAAGAAGCAATCTCATGGGCAAGCAAAAAGCAATTATGTCTTACACTATCTATCATAGAAGCAGAGTTTGAGGAGTGTGCAAGTGCAATTCAAGAAGTTGTTTGGTTAAGAAAATTTTCGCAACATTTGATAATTATCATGACAACTAATAAAGTTGTGACAATATATTGTGATAATCAAGTAACAATTGCTTACACAAGAGATCTCAAATACCATGATAAAACCAAACATATTGATATTAAGTAAAATTATGTCAAGGACATAATATCACAAGATATGGTCTTACAATATATTAATACACATTAGATGGTGACCAACCCACTTACAAAACCAATAGGCCTAGATGTGTACAACTCTCATGTTCAGACTATGAGATTACGTTTGATATGATTGTATATTGTTTGACTTATTAATACTTTTTTTCATCTTTCTTCAAGATTGTTTATGTATATATTAATGTTATTAGCATGCAAAGTATGCTGATGGAAGAATGAGTCACTCACATGATCATTTACCCCTTATGTTTATGAAACATAAGGAAATGAGACGTATACAGCTTTATATGAAAACTGTAGTCGTTGCCTTGATAAGTTAAGATGAGATCGTTTTCTACAAATGATTGAAGGAAATATATTCTTTTACCCATTACTACCAGGTTGAAATAAGGAGTGAGTATTGGTGCATTTAAGATGCTTTGGTTGCTCGTATACTAGTATTTCAAAGTTAATCATTAAGTGAACAATGAAACTACATTTTGTATGATGGTCTTTACACATATAAGGCATACGACCTGAAAATAAGTTTTTCATCATAGCATATGATTCATACCATGTGACTATTATGACCATAATAGGTAACAACAGAACTATCCCTATTTCTGTGTTGTGTGAGACCTATTAAGCAAAGTTCAAATTTGTCCTTCAAACTTTCAATTAATCATCTCCCGAATACATAAAAATATTTGCACTTAATTCTAATTGTGTTGTACAATTAAAGTATGTTTATTTATTTATTTTACTTTTCCTAAGATGTAAACTTTTGTTAATTTATTAATTAGCAATGAGTAATTCTTTCTTCAGAAAATGAATCTCCAACATCTTTCTCTCTTTACAAGATTGAAGACTTGAGGCAATACCTGGTATATATCACGAGTGTACGCATGAAGATTGGGGTACTCAATGAGCTTCTTCTTGGAGCATTTGAACAAACCATGGTAGACAAGATCAAACCGGATCAACGTAGTGAATAGGCAAATATCCGCAAGTGTCAGAGCATCCCCACACAAGTATCTACAATTACCCAAGTGTTCTTCCAACATGTCCAATGTCTTGAACAGCTCGTTCACCGCAACCTCGTACGCCTCCTGAGTCTGTGCAAACCCACACCTGCAACCACAACACCACACTCTCAAACTGTTTCCCCATCGGAAAAGGAGAGAAACCAGAATCATGTATCGCATTACCTGTAGACGCCATTGTTGACAGACGGATAGATGATCCGATTCCAGTACTCGATCTTCTCCTTCAACTCCAGCGGCGAAAGATCCAAGCTTTCGCTGGGGAGCGCCGAGTTGAAGAACTCGGCGATGCCGTAGCTCTCGTTGCAAAAGACGTCGCCTTTCTCCAAATTCCAGAGCATCGGCACCGTCGCCCTCCCGTCGTACCCGCCCGGCCGCAGCTTGTACACCTCCTTCAGAGTCCGACGGCCGCAGGCCCGGTCGCCGGCGGGGTCGGGGAACTGCCAGGAGCCGTCGGAGCCGGGGGAGGCGAGGGAGAGGGGGACGTCGCGGTGGAGGCGCTTGATGGCGCGGACGATGAGGGTGCGGTGCGCCCAGGGGCAGGGGAGTGCGGCGTAGAGGTGGAGGCGGCGGGGAGGGGGGACGGAGGGGGTGGGGAGGGGGAAGGCGGAGACGGGGCGTGAGTAGGCGCCGGCGGGGTCGGAGGGGGCGAGCTGCTTCATCATGAGGCGCCATGCGAAGGTCCACGAGGACCGGGCGGTGGAGACGAGGAGCTGCGGCGGGAGGGATCGGCCCCAGAGGAGCTTTCCGGCGGCGGTGAGAGCGTCGGCGATGCTCGTCGGCGGCGGTGGCGAGGAGGAGGATGCGATGATGGTGGTGCAGGGCGGCTTCTTCTTCTTCCTGTTCGTCGTGAGGGGGGAGGTCGGGTGTTGGAGAGGGAGCGAGGAAGAGATAGAGAGGTGAGTGGAGGCGGCCATGACCCGAGTGTGACCGAGTGTGGATTTCTTAAACTTTTTTGTAAATTTGTAATGTAAACTTATATTAATGGTAAGTGATATTATATTTTTTTAAGTGTAAATCATATTCGCCCGATTATTATAGCATTATAATTTAATTTAAAAAATATTATAAACTCGTTAATTAAATTTATATTTTTTTTATTCCGATTCACAAGTTTTTATGAACATAAAAAAACAAAAAAATGAAAAGAGATTTATACGTGGTTTATAGTCCATCTTAAAAAATAATACAAGTCCATTAATTAGATTTACACTTTTTATAGCCCTATAAATTTAAAAAGTAAAAAAAAAAGATATTTATACTAGATTTACAGCATAAACTTATTAATAAATATAATATCATTGACGATAAAAATTAGATTTACAATGATTTACAGTTTTACTAACTTATATGATCTGATTCATATTACAAGTACACCTTTATATTATTATATATTTATATACTGTATACATAGATATATACATATATATATATAATAAAAAATAATAATTAAATTTAAAGAAAATTATTTATTTTTCATTTGATGTTAAAAATTACCAGAAACATAAAATCTAAATTAAATTACAACGAGGATAAGATGATGACATACAAACATTCATTTCCATACAAAAATTCTAAATTATTTTTTGCATGCATGCAGGTAAGACCGTGATTAAAAGAGCCCGTGGCTATAATAATAGAAAAGATATTACTACACAAGTATTCATTTTTATAGAGAATTTTAAACTATTTTTTGTATGTAGATGATAGCTATCACTCTTTTCTTTAATTTGAACACATAGCCAAGCTTTACAATTTGGCTTTCAAGTTGCTTTTTGTTGCAGTTAAAAATAACAAAAAATTAATAATTATAAGTCTTTTTTTTGTAATACGATTTTTTTTCTGGAATTGAGACAGACAATGCACAACCTGGTAAATGTTGAACTTAAAATCATGTTATAATGTTGATTTCATTGATATAATGATAATGAATTTGTGCCATATTAATTTTAAAAACGTTTGCTATATATATTAGAGGAGACCAAAGTAAATTTATAACCTAAACTTTGTTATTAATAAGTGCAATATAATTTATAGTACATTTATGTAAAATACCATTTCATGATATAAATCTAGTTTAATATATTTTAAGTGTATAAATAAATCAGATTAACACTTCCACTGACCCCTACACTTGGTTTTTTCTTTTTTAAAAAATGGAAAAAATAGACTAAAATAAATCCTTAATCGGGTTCCCAATCGGGTCAGTGCTTCTGGTTCACACCTTACGCCGCCGGTATCCGATCGGCAACGACCAATGTACTACTTTCTTCCTTTTCGCTTGTCTCGCCGTCGCCGGCGCCGGAGCTGGGTAGGATGAGCAATTCCATCACCCCTCCTTCTACCTCCTCTCCACCTTTTCGTTCCCATTCTCTCGCTCACGAGGTAAACGCAAAGAGACTGGTGCTCTGTTGCTGGCTTTGCAGAAAGATACCATATTTTTTCATGCACGATTACGTATATATGGAACTATACGCCTTGTTGTACATATGAAATCTGTGTTTGAATTGTTGTGTTGCCTCGAGCTGTGATAGTTTAGCTAGTTTTTATTCTTTTTTAACATTTAAGGCTGTGATGGAAGAGTTTGTTACGGTTACTCCCTTCTCATTGTATGGATTTAGTTGCACCTTGTTATATTACGTGTATTGATTTGTTATATATCCTCAAATCAGTGATATGATAGTTATTTTAATTTTTGGACATTGGAAGTTTAGATTTTAGTGTGTGGTTTTGTTTTGTGATGATGGTAGAAGCTTTAGTTGGTATTTTACGTGGTATTGTTGGTGATTGATGATTGAAATCTCCGCTGTGCACGTGAAGCATTTTAAATTTCTTTTAGCTTCTATTGAGGAAGAACTTAGTTTTTATTTTTTCCCTGTTGTCATGTGGGAGTCGCTGATGTCTGTATCGCTCCTTCTTTAATTCCTAACAGGGATCCTTATAGGATGTATCCTTTATTTTATATTATAACAACAAATTGTCACTTAAGTGTCCAGTTACGCTCGGAATGTGACTGTTTTCTGCATTTGCAAACTGTTAATTGAAGAAGTTTTGTTTTTCACATATTGCTATGCATGGACTTGCAGGTTGTTCATACGGTGAAATCTTCAATTCGGATGGATGAAGAGTCTTGTGCCAGTTTTAACAATGGATTTAACAAGATAATACACAACGGATTTAACAAGAGCATACGGATAACTGATCGAGCTTGTACATTGTTTATAGCTCCTTCTTTCATCCATTTTGGAAAGTTAACGTATTATCTATTAGACATCTGTCACCACTTGTGCGTCATGATTCTCGAAGATGTGGAGGATGTGCAGATGATCTTAAGTTGGCACAAAAAGTTCAAAAGCCATTTTTCTGTTTATCTTGTACATCTAGCCATGGGAATGGTGCTCGTAATGTCTTTCTCATTGGTTGTCAGTCATGCTCCTTCTTGTAAGTATTTGTATGTAAATGGTTTTACATTGCAATTCAAACTATAAAAAAAAGGACCATATCAAAATGTAATCAATATTAATAATCTTCTGTCACTTACTTCAGGGGCACTTTCAGAAGAAAATCTTCTTTTCCTGGTAGCCTGGAGAACGATAGATCGAGCATATTATGATAAATCACTCAATGGGCAAAGTTGGTTTCGATATAGAGAAAATGATCTTCACAATGAACCAATGAACACACGACAGGAGACATGTATTAGCCCACTTTCTGTTTGTATTGGTCATGGATGAATCTTTTCTTCTTCAAATCTTACTATTTCTTTTTGACACCCAGATGCTGCAATAAAAAAAAATGCCTGCATCCCTTGATGGTCCTTTCACTTGATTTCTTGAGCCAGAAAAGTTTCGAAGTTTGCGGGTAACAGTCCCATCCCCTTCTCCTTGTACTCTTTGCTTATTAGAATGTGGATTGTGTTTTTTATGTACATACTCTAGCCATAGCTGAAGTGAACTTAGTTTACTTATGGAGCCATTTTAAGTAAATATCATGATATATGCATTGTTGAATATCATTTATATTATGTTTCAGATGAACTTAGTTTACTTATAGAGCCATTTTAAGTAAATATTGATGCTATTGCAAATTATTTGCTGCTTATGCGTTTGAGCATTTTTAGTTGTCAATGTAATTTTTAGAACTATGGTATTCTAACCTGCAACCTCTAGTTGACAAAACTCACTACAGGGGTCCTGAAGGAACTTCTGTGGAGTTGTCTATTCTCAGTGGACAAGATTTAAAACGGATTTCATTAAAGTAAGTTCACCGTCGTGGCAGTTTTGGAAATGGTTTGGAACCTTATCTGTTGTAAGATCAGAGTATTTCATTTTTTAAGCAAAATCCTAATGATTGTGTGTACGCTGTTTACAGGCGTGAGAAAGTTTCATTAAATCCAGTGAAGTCTAGATTTTGTGAAGTTCAAGATTCTGGTAAGGAGGTTTCTAGATTTGATTATATCAAACTTACATCATTCAGCCAAAATGATTGTGGTTGTAGTGTCGGCCCTTTTTGGGAATAAGTTTAAACCCTTAGGTTCTCCGTGGTTTGTGAAGTCTGCAAATGTCAACTTTGCAGGGCAGTGAAAGAAGCTATTGAAACGTTACGGAGAAATAATTGAATGCTTTTGTATTAGACCTACAGAATAACAAGTACTTAACTACATGTTTGCTTGTTTCTACTTGAAAGTAGTTTTTCAAGGTATTTACTTTGGATGCAGTGGAGGTCTTTTCCCAGAAGGAATTGAGATTGCGAAGGTTTGGTAATTGCTTCAAAGCCATAGTATTTGAATATGGAAAGCACACTTTGACAGCTGAAAAGCGCACAATTTTTCCCATTTTCCTTTCAAGTTAGCAGCAGAAGATACTTATCTTGGACAATTAGTACAGGAATAAAAATCGATGGGGATCATATGTCAAGTGGATTTTGTGATACTCCTTTTTCTCCAGTGTAGGTTGGAGAAAGGTGTGATTGTGTATATTTGTGATAACCGCGATGTTCGTGATATTTACGAGGCAGACGGAAGCAATGCCATTTCATCAACTGAACCTTTGGCGGTCTTGGTAATTCTCTTTGCTAGGCTTGGTGATTCATTGAACAGATTTTGTATTATTGATTTATGCTGATAGGAGAGTCAATTAGTGGCGGTCTCATCTATGTTGCAGTCTCCTAGACGCACTGATAAGCAAATGGCACTCTTGATGTTGTGATCATGTGATTTCTTGTGTAGTATTTTGAAATAAGAAAGTATTAATTGATTACTTGATTTTTATGTAATTCACAACTAGTGACCTCACTGAGTTCCCAGTCCATTTAGGTGATAACGGTACTGCAAGTACCAGTGAGGTATTAGCAGGTGCTCTTAAAGACAACAAGCGTGCAGTTTTGTTTGGAGAGCCTACATATGGGAAAGGGTAAGATTGCTTGTATGTCATGCGGAATATGTACCACGAATCTCCTATGCCATTACGCATTCTGCTTGTGCAGGAAGATACAGTCAGTTTTTAAGCTATCGGACGGCTTTGGTTTAGCTGTTACTGTTGCCCGTTATGAAACACCAGCTCACACTGATATAGACAAGGTGAGTTATCTCTTTCAAGTATATTTTTTTCATCTATATTCATGCATTGTTTGTTAACATTAACGTTTCTCAAAATTGGGTACTTAAAGTTCTACTCTCGTTTCATACGAATACATCTTAGCTTTAGCATCATTTGCAATTTCTTATCAATTTTCTTCATTTGTGATGAAGGTTGTTGGTGTAGTTCCGGATCGCCCGCTACCAGCATCATTTCCTTTGGATGAGGATGAATTCTGCAAATGCATTAAGGATCCTTCATCATCTTGCAATGTCAACAGTGCACATTGTTTTCCATATGATTTTTAGTTCACTGTTATAGAAGTTAACATTCTGCTTATAAGCTATCGCCAAGCAATCTCCCTTCTAAATCATTTTGAAACAATCTTTTTGACATTTGGCAAACCAATCATTTGTTATCAGTGTTACAATTTCCTAGTTTTCTTCAATTTTCTGATGAAAATACTCTTTTTTAAAAAATATGAACAGTGAAATATTGAGAGGATTATTTTAGTTTTCTGCTGACAGGGTTTAGATAAAACAGATGTTTCATCCTCTTGTATGAAAGTTGTTTCCTTTGCAAGTTGAAGGAGGTTCTTTGAATGTGGATAAATAGTTGGCGACTTATTATTTAGTCATCATTATTTAATAATATGGAAAACTTGGAAATCTAAATTAGAGGTGTTTGTCTTTTATACTTTTCACTAAACTTTTTTTACTTAATTTTTTACTTATTTTCTACTTTTTTTATTGGTGTTTTGTCATGTTCAAATAAGCCAGCTAACTAATTCTAGATGTTTATAGAAGACCCTCCCATTGTTTGTGCTCCTTAAAGGTGTTAAGTGTCGACAATGTTAATGATCGAGTAAGATATAAGTATAAAAATATATGTTTACACATGCTTGTAGATATGGGTGTAAACGAGTCAAGCCTGTTCACGAGCTTTTTGCATTCGGTTCGGCTCGGCTCGGCTCGGCTTGCGCTCGTTAATTTTGTACTTGAAAAAATACTCGACTCAAAATGGATAAACTCATTGAACAACGAATAGAGTTTGAACAAATGAGTGTTCGGTTCGGCTCGGTTCGAAACTCGAATTTGATATGTTCAAACTCGAAAAAATATTCGGTTCGGCTCTACTCGGCTACTAAATACTATTGAGTTCATATTGAACTTATATAGTGTTTAATTTTTTTTTTATCTTACTTAAGTCGGGTACATAAATATTTGCTAGGCTCGAGCTCGGCTGAAACTCTGCTCGAACCAAACCCATCACCATAAATTTTGGACAAGTTTGGCTCGACTTGTTTATATTAAAGTTCGGCTCATTTACATTAAAATTTGGCTCAACTCGTTTATATCAAGGCAAACTAAAGTATACCCCTACTCGCCTCAATTCGACTCATTTACTCCCCTACTTGTAAAACATTGACATTGGACGGGTCCAACTAAATTCAAATCCATCAAAATTTGGCTCAACTTGTCCGATGAACAATGGTACAAATAGGCTTGACCGTCTGGGCCATCTGTCCAAATCTTAGAGATGAGTTCAAATTGGATATTAATCATTATCCATATGAAGTTTGAGTTCAAATATTTATCCGAATTCAAATATCATGTTTAATTTTATATGATCGTATATAAATATGCTCTAGATGGGGTAAACCCGGACCTGATCAGATCTGATTAGAAAGATGATACATCTTTTTTAATAAATAAAAAAAATCATATAAAAGTGAGAAAAAAAATAATAAGATATATGATTTTTTACATTTAAAATACATCACCTTTTGTTTATAAAAAGAGAATCAAAAGTCATGTTATGATAAAAAGTAGGATATTCAACCAATAAAAAATATAAAAACTATCCAATCAAAAATGCCAAAAAAAATCAAAATCATTGTATTCTATATTCTTATTTAACTAGAGCTTATATTTAACATTGGAGTCTATCTGTAAGATAATAAATCATTATAATCTAATTTATTATTCAATGAGGGTTTTATTTATAAAATTAGAGTCAAATTTTAATAAAAGCTACGACATAATCATCTTAACTAATTTTTATAAAATATCACCCACTGGAAGAGCTTTTACACATTGGAGACAAAAGTTGATTATTTGACATATATGAAAATCACCCTAATCCCTACTTGTATGTTCAATTGGTCTGTATACATATCAAACTCCATCTGATCATATGTATAATAGTATTAACTCTTACCTATACCCAAATCCGATCCAATCCCTAAGGAATTCACCCGATTCAATTTGATTCTGATAAAATTAAAATTAATATATATATATATCTAAATTAAATTGCTAGAATAGATCTTTGAATCGTCAAATTTAAACCCAATTTGATCGACTCATAAATGATTCAACATTCTTCTTAGACATGGTACATTTTAATATTTAATAATAATAAAACACCTAAAGATATAGTCTATAAAAAATATAAGAGAATTCAACTTATAGTCTACTTATTACTTATGCTTGTGCCTTACGTATGATATTTAATATTTTAAAATTTACAAAAATTTCTTAAAAATACTTTATTTTATAGTCAAATATGATATGACAAAAAAATTATTTCAGTATTCTTTTATTTTAATTGTGTCATCCTCTATAAACTAATTTTATAAAATTATATATATATATATATAAGTTTATTTTTTTTGTTGATTCAAAATAAACTAAGACCATGATTCACCATTTTAATAAATCAGATGAGATTTATGGATATCGACCCGATGTTATCCCTAGCCCACTAATATTTATTTAATTTTTAGGTTTTCAAAACATAAACGTTGGTGGTTGTACATAAAAAATTGTGGACTCCCCTGACCGGACCTGGGTCGCAGCAGAGGTGGCGCTCCCCGCCCCCCAACCATTGCCCAGCGATCCCCTCCTCTTCCCAATCTCCCCTCCTCGATGCCCCCTCCGATCTCGCGATCGCCATGATTCTCTTCTCCAATTGAGGTTCCCATCGGGCTCCCAATCCTCTGTGTTTGTGATCCGTTTTTTTTTTTTTTTTTTTTTTTTCTGACTATGTGGTGTTTTGTTTCTGCGTTTGGGAGTTTCTGGATTGGAAATGGTACGCGGAGCTGGTTTTTGTGGGATTTTTCCGGTCAATTGTTCCGGCGCTGTGGTGTTTGGTGGTGATCTGTGTGTGGTGTGGGGGAATGTGTTGGGTGGAATCCGTGGATTGGAGATTTGGGTGGCGGAGTGGCTGCTGTGGTTGGAGGATGGGAATTTCGGTTGTTGTGATCGATAAAAGAAGGATCTTTTTGACGAATTTACTTGTTTTGTGACGATTTGGTTAGCTACAGGGAGTATGAACGTTTAGACATTCATAATTGGCCGATGTTTCTGGCTGTAAATGCCACTGTTTCTTTTTCTTTTCGATTGGTTTGGTTATTGAAATGATTGAAAAATGCTTTCTTTACGGAAAAAATCAAAAGCATTGATGGCCTCTTATAGGACTTGATTAACTATCTAGAGCTTAAACATATTGGAAGGAACAATTTCCCTTTTGCTTGTCACCTATCGTATATTGTGACTTGTTTGTCGCTTAAATAGGTTTTACGTCTTTTAAAGAAATATTTATT
Organism: Piper longum; assembly: GCA_032619315.1. Lineage (NCBI taxonomy): Eukaryota > Viridiplantae > Streptophyta > Magnoliopsida > Piperales > Piperaceae > Piper > Piper longum. The sequence goes on from JAVDBV010060578.1 coordinate 19,827, forward strand.
CCTGATCAAACTGATCTATAAATTTATAAGTTTTTTGTTTGTTTGTTATAATGTTTGATGCAGGTGAAATTGCATGTGCCTGAATTTGTATTGTACAGTCCCCTGGTATAATAAAATAGATTGAAATGTTCGCTTCTAAAGATAAAGTTCATTTTGAAATTATTTGGAGCAGTTAACTTGCAGTTCAAGTTCTGATCTACCGTTTTGATTGCTTCCTCACATTGTTCTAATTTTTGTGTTTCAAGAGCAATTAAGTGCGTCCTTGGAAGATACCTTAGTGGGACGAATCTTGCAACTCTGCAGTTGTCATGCTGGTTAAATGAACAATATGACTCAGACTTGGGCCGATGATGTAAATGGGCCGTCAACTTCATCCTCAAATTCATATTTTAGCTCTCATCCTGTGTTCCCCCAACTTCCGACATCTTCTTGTGCCTTGCAGCCTTGGTAATTTCAGTGCACCAATTTTTATTTATATATATATATATATATATATATACTTCTCATCCCTTTTATATTTGGATATAGATAATGCTATTTTACTTTTGTTCAAACCACTTTGGTTTTAGGACTGGCAATGTTTTTCGGCTGTTAGCATGGAGGGAAATCTCTTCAAGGCCGAAACTCACATCAAAAAGACTAGGGGCAGGAACATCCAAGATTAACCCTGCGACAAACGAGCAATGTTATCAAACAAGTAACTTGAAAAGTGGCCTTATATCTTGGTAAATGATTTGTGGTTATACTCACCTCTATTTATGCATTATGTGGCCTATGTTCAATTTTTCTCATGGGGTTTCACATAGCTCAGGGCGGAGGCAGAGTCACTCAGACATTTGTCGGCAAAATATTGTCCCTTAGTTCCTCCTCCAAGGTCGACGATAGCTGCAGCCTTTAGTCCTGATGGAAAAACTCTTGCTTCCACGCAGTAAGCTTAAAACCTTAGCACTCCACATTTTAATTTTATTTTATTTTTCTTTTTTTAAAAAATCTAAAGTTGTTGTAATTTATTCAAATCTGTCATGTATTCTAGTGGGGATCATACCGTTAAGATTATTAACTGCCAAACGGGACGTTGCTTGAAGGTTTTGAGTGGCCATCGGCGGACACCATGGGTGGTATGTTTGCTTTCAGTATGATATATAGTACTTGGGACTGTCCATTGATTTCATATTCTCAGGTTTTTCATCTATTTATTTCATATTTTCAGGTTCCTTTATCTATTGGTTTCATATTCTCAGGTTCTTTATCTTATGTGCTGTAATAACTGTGCATGTTTGTAGGTCCGATTCCATCCACTGCATCCAGAAATACTTGCAAGTGGAAGTCTTGATCATGAGGTTCGCCTGTGGGATGCTACTACTTCTGAGTGCATAGGGTCTCGAGACTTCTGTATTTTCTCTTGTTCACTTTTCTTCAGACATTTTAGCATTTTTTGGGGATCACCTTTTTTATATTTTGATGGTTCTGTTTTGTGGAACAGGTCGCCCTATCGCTTCAATCGCTTTCCATGCTCAAGGTGAGCTTTTAGCTGTTGCTTCAGGGCACAAGGTAAGGATGTCTTGTTCTGCAAATTTTTAATAAACTTTTTAATTCTGTAGTGAGTGGTACTCTTGCCTTTTGCTTATTATTTAATTATATCTCTTATGTAGAACTATTGTCTTTGATATATAGCTTTATATGTGGCATTACAATCGGAGAGGAGACACTTCTTCACCAGCCATTGTCTTGAAAACTCGACGTTCATTAAGGGCAGTGCATTTCCACCCATATGCTGCTCCTTTCTTATTAACCGCTGAGGTAATCTGGCCTTTGGTGTTTTGGCTGGTACTACTACTTGGTAGTTGGCATTTTCATCTTAGAAAGATGTGATTGTTTTAAATATTTGCTTTCTCTTACTATTTTCTTTCCGATCAATTATTCTAGCCTTCTTTCAATTATTCTAGTCATCTTCCAATTATTCCAGTCTTCTTCTTTGCTAGTAGTGGATCTGGGTTTATGTGGTTAACACTGTTTCTACACTGTTTAAAAGGTAGTGCCATATCTTATATTATAAAACTTGTCAATCTGTTTCTACATGGATACTTCATATTACCCTGCAAGGTTTAAAATTTTTGTGTTTAATCTATCTATATGTTATGCATCGAGATTTTGTGATTATGATTCAGTGGATATTACTCAACATATGAGCAATTTTGTGTTTAATCTATCCATACGTTGCCCATTGAGGTTTTGTCATTATGATTCACTGGGTATTACTCAAAATCTGAGCACTTAATGTAATGCTATGTTGCAGGTCAATGATCTTGACTCTCCAGATTCTCCAATGACGTTGGCTGCTTCATCTGGATATTTGCATTATCCTCCTCCTGTTGTGTTTTTTGCAAATGTTCCATCCAATGTCAGTTCAAGTTTAGAAGGAAGGGTTCCCTTGATGCCTTTCTCCTACTTGTTCTGGCCTACTTATTTGCGACACTTCAGAAGGCACGTACATCAGCTTAGCTTCAGAGCTAATAGTTCACATAGTGAGCAAAGGGATGACAATTATACATCCTCAGGTCATCCTCAACTTGAATCAGATGGGCCATCGCAGCATACCCATGTTGTGACGCCCATGGATGTGACACCGGAAATTCAAGAAGAGACTTACAACTACTTGAGCACGAATATGGATGCTTATGTTTCTGACTCTGGTATGGATACTAGAGAAACAGTAGCCACCCAGCATGGAGCTGCAGGCTCAACTCTTATATCTGAGAGTACTGCTGCTTCCAGTGGCACTCTTCTCACTTTCCAACCTGGTCAAGATGTTCCAAATACTCCTAGATCGAGACAAGATACGAATTTGCCATCTAATGTTCATCCTTCAAATATTTCTAGTGATTTGAACTTTCAAATGCTGATGAGGAGCGTAGGAGATGGTCAGTTTCGTCAAAGTTCACCCTTCAATGACCCCACTTGCTGGGAATTGCCTTTCTTTCAGGGGTGGTTAGTTGGACAAACGCATTCTGGCTTGCAACCTATGGTTCCTCTTATGGCTGGGTCCTCCCAAGAAAACTTGTCTGGTGTTCGTGACAGTGAATCTGGTGTCCCAACCGCTCGTGATGACGAGGCTATATCAATGTCATCGTCTCTGGCTGCTGGTTCTATTCAGACAAGAAATTCTGGGAGATCTGGCCCTAGACATCACAATCGAGGCCGGATTATAGGGTCTGCAGAAGGTAGTTTGTTTGGTAACTTTAGAAGTGACGACACTGACTTTCAAAGTGGGGCTGGAAGGATTGAAATGGAACTTGCCACATCACTTGCTGCAGTTGCAACTGCTGAGTCACCTTGTACAGTACGATTAAGAATATGGCCTTTTGACATACAAAATCCTTGTGCACTTCTTGACACTGACTCGTGCCTGTTAACTATACCACATGCTGTGCTTTGTAGGTATGTTCTTTATCTTAGAAACCTTCAGAGATGGGTTAGGCATCTATCTGAAACATGTAGCTAGGGTTTACTAATCTAGAGGGGAAGTCTCTTGGCTGTTTCCTATCAATAAGAGAATTTGCAATGTCAGATGTCGCTTTAATTCCCTGTCCACAGGTTTTTTATATATACGTTTACCCTGATGTATGCAGGTTTTCTTTTTATTTCTGCACTTTCTGCTTGAGATTGCTTTTTGGAACGAATTAGCATACTGCATTTGGAGAAAATGTAAAGTGGCCATGTAATGGGCCAATCAAATAAGATGAAGTTAAGGTGGATTTAATAATTTGAAAATTAATCTAGAAAGTCAGAGTAATTAAAAAATCTGTTGTAATTTGTATCCAAGTCAAGTATGCTTTGCATTATTGTGACATATTGGTCTTTGGATTGTCTAAAATCGTTCTTATATTAGAAATCACTGTTTGGTCGAATTTAATGGGGTATGGCAGATATTGAATAGTCATGGTCTTTCTTAATTTAGGATTATGTACTAAATTAAAACGTTTAGTCAATGATTAATTCAGTTTAGAATTGCCTACAAAGTTTAGGACAATTAAAGTTTTAGCTAACTTAGCCTTTCAGTGAAAATGAAATCATTGCGTCCAGTATATTTGATTGTTTAATCTTTCTAAATTCAAATCTGAGTAGGGTACCGAGGTTGATAACAGTTCTTTTGCTAGATCATCTGTTGTCTGAGAAATCGATTTGGAATAATGATGTATGTAATCCTCATGTCATGGAAACTAGAAGCATGGTCATGATGGCTACAATGGCGCATGGCTGTTTTTTGCATTACACATTGATTTGTTATCATTTTAAATTGAGGACGTAAAGAAAGTACAATTTAAGCAACATATTATCATTTAGTAACACTGACTTTTCTGTCTAATGTTCTTCCTTACAACTCGTTAAATTGTGAGTAAAATATTGCTGAGAGTTATGGCGCATGGCTGTTTTTGCATTACACATTGATTTGTTATCATTTTAAATTGAGGACGTAAAGAAAGTACAATTTAAGCAACATATAATCATTTAGTAACACTGACTTTTCTGTCTAATGTTCTTCCTTACAACTCGTTAAATTGTGAGTAAAATATTGCTATGAGTTAATGTGAGTTCATTCTTTTTATTTGACATTCATTATATTAATGATAACAGCGAGATGGGTGCACACTTCTCGCCATGTGGGAGATTTCTAGCTGTTTGTGTTGCTTGTGTTCTGCCTCATGTGGAAGCTGAAGTAGGATTAAATACACAACCACAACAAGAAGTGAATGGGGCTACGACTTCTCCTACAAGGCATCCTATTTCAGCCCATCAAATTATATATGAGCTTCGTATTTACTCCCTTGAAAAGGCTACGTAAGCACTTCTGTTATTGTGTCGTTAAATTTGCAACAATCCATGATGATCTTTGTCCAAAAATTACAGTTTATTATATTGTTGTCTTTTTTTTTTTCCTTTGATAGTTTTGGAGTTGTTCTTTCATCAAGGGCTATTAGAGCTGCTCATTGTTTGACATCCATCCAGGTTCTTCTAATGATAGCTTGCTTTGACTCCAATTGCACAATTTTTCTTCGACTTCATGTTCTATTATCGTGGACGGTCTAATGCTTACTTCTGTCTTGATATTAGTTTAATGTGTAATGAAGCTTCTTCCCACTTAATATTCATATATGTGCATATTTGTGGAGATCATGTTTCAGCATTTACTGCCCATCTATATATATATATATATATATATATATATATATATATATATATATCGAAAAATTGTATCTAAGCTTGACTTTTTCATCAATATAAGTTCATGAAGTGTCATAAATAGTTTACCTCCAAAAACATTGACTGAATGTCTAAAAATTGGTTTAAAATCTAAATTTGCAGTTTTCACCAACTTCAGAACACATATTATTGTCTTATGGGCGTCGTCATATTTCTCTTTTGAGAAGTATTCTTGTTGATGGAGAGACAACAATACCAATTTACACAATTCTGGAGGTAGGTGTTTGTTTGTTACTGATCTGTGAAATCCAGTTGTTTGTTGAAGTTTTTAATACAATTCTGTTTTGTCATTTCTAGGTCTATAGGGTTTCAGATATGGAACTTGTTAAAGTTCTACCCAGCTCGGAAGATGAGGTTAATGTTGCATGCTTTCATCCCCTAGTTGGGGAAGGTCTTGTATATGGTACCAAGGTTAGGAAGAAGGATTTGGAAAAGCTTGACGTGCTCTTTTTTAATTTTCAGTGTTATATTTTGTAGGAGGGTTTTCTAATTTTCGGCATTTTATTTTGTAGGAGGGTAAGCTTAGATTCTTGCAGCATGATGGTTCTCATGGTGCAAATGATGCAGACCCATACTCCTTTCTTGAGGAAAACATGCTGGAGGTAAATCATTTTATGTAATAAAATTTGTTAAAGTTAGGTGTTTGCCATTTTGCGGCTTATGTTTAGTGTCCAATCTAAATCCCTGCAAATATTATAACTTAATGTGTTATTACTACATTTGCAGTTGATCCAATTTTTGTAGGTGTTGATTTCTACACTGCATTCAGGATATTTAAATTCTATGCCAACATTGGAGAGTGTATTACATAGTTTAAGTCATTTACTTGTGTGTTTACCCCTAAAATTGATATTTTGCACCTCTATTACTTTCTGTAAGATGCATCTTTGTTATCATGTGCTGATGTTTCCTTTGTCGTACCATATAGGATTGCACCAGAATCAAGATGGGTAGTATCATCTTTTATGCTCGAAATTTGCAAATTACTCATGTTCTAATGGATTGATGATTGGTTCTGTAGGTCCAGACATATGCTTTGGAATGCTAAACAGGTGATTCTTTCCTAGTTGCTTGGTCCATACAATATACGGTAATTTGCGATTATCCATTGCCAAAAATTTACTGCTTTATCAAACCTAGTTAAGGTTGGGATATCCTTCCATGAGGATTTTAGTTTTGCAAAATCTAAAACTGAGTGCACGGGATTCTCTATAACTACTAATTTAATGCATTTAGGGAGCTCCAAGTCAGTCTGATTTCTTCACATGATTACTTATTGTGAAACTTTCTCCATTATCTTTTTCTATTAAAAGCTTTAAGTAGAGGCTGACTTGATTTCACCGATGGGAAACTCCTTTTTAGTAGTTTGATTGGAGTAGAGACTGACAAAGCCTTGCTTAGGTAGGCTGTATTGCATTAATATCACTGTCATTTTAAATTTGGATGTGACTACTTCTATCTTCTGTCAATAATGAACTTGTACGTTTACTTTCATGTGTATTTCAAAACTTAATTTTATCATAATCTTGAATAGCTTTGCTTTCGAGCTTCTTTATTTGGTATTAAATAATTCAATATTTCTGTTTTTTTTTTAAAGTATGCAGGGCTTTATAAATATTACTTGTTATTTTTATTTTATCTAATTTTTAAATGAATTGGTTGCAAACAAAGTGACAATGTTCCTTCCACATTGCCTTATGAACCCTGTTTTTGTTTCGTTAATAAAGAAGGCATATAAAAATATGGATTTCAAAGTTGTCAGACTTGATGTATACCATAGAGAGCTATGTGTTTCCATGGATGATATTTACAACCTTAATGTCACTGCTGATTCACATTGTTTCTTTGATGTTCTTGTGCTGACTTTCAGCGGTGTAGACTTCACCTGAACCATGTTGTGAGCGAGCCAAACGTAAAGACATCCCCTGCGTTGTGGATCGTCTGCTTTTCCTGACCGCCTATCCCCGCCTTTTCTAAGTACAAAGGAAGTTTCCAGGTATTTGATTCATGTATGTACTTATGTTTGTGTTGTAAAAAAATGCTCTTTTTAGAATTTTAGTCTGAAATATGAAGTTAGCATTTGTTTTAACCTGCTAATAAATTTTGTTAACTGTTTCTTCCTTTTACAACGTTTGTGGCCGTGTGGTCATAAATTTATAATGTTGAATGTTCTTTATCAACAGTGTATTAAATATTGAGTCCTTTTTTTTCTAGTCCCCTTTTCAATCATATAAATATGTGCCATCTGGATTATCGATGTTGATATTTATGTGACTTTTTTCTTGTCACTAACCAGATTTTGATGCTTCTGCTATGATAGTTGATTGAATGAAGTTCATATCATCACCACGAAATCTACATACCACTGGTGTTCGTATTAGTTTTGAAGGGCCAATCTTTATTTCCCTCAACAATGTGGATCACAGTATAATGGTGTTTTTTATTAATAAAACCTTATATTGTAGGACATAAAAAATACCAATTTTACCCACAGTAAATAATTGAGCATATTTAAGGAAATAAAGTCTGCAATATAATTTAAAAAACCGTGGAAAAATTTCAAATGTGTGCGTGTATATATAAATAGAGAGAGAGAGACCCAAGCTCCTGGCCCTGCACCGCCTTCCATTGCGGCACCCGGAGGGAATTAAAATAATTTATTATATTTTATCTTATCATAAATTAAAGTCTATCATTAAAATTATAATTTCTCTCCAATGGGAGGGAATTTGTTGTAGCAAATACTACAACAAATTTTATTTACTTATTTTTTAATTAATAATACTAGATTATTATTGTTTCGATGGTTAGAATATTTTATATATTTTTAGTGAGAAAATATTTTTGATAATTATAATTTTTAACCAATTAAATATTATTGGTTTATGATATATAAATCAGTGAAAATTTAACCATATATTAACCGTTTTAACTGATGATAAAATGGTGAAAATTTGGTTACGAGAGAGCAATATAAATTTGGTTAGTGGCTTAGTTATGACAAAATTTTTAAAATAATAAAAGGTTACGCTGAATGCTATCGACGGAATTGTAATATGAGTTATTTACAAACCTAGAAATAACTCAAATAACAACCATGTCTCTTAAGATTAACGGATAATAATGCTGTCCACTAGCTAGTAAACAATCAACAGCTAAAGCCTTATCTTTATTTTGTCTAGCCTATAAATATTCTAGAAAAGACCTTCGAGTGATATACATACTTTTGTTTGAAGATTTTAGCTTGTAATTAGCTTAGTAAAAATAAGAAAACTTCCGCTAATTAACTTTGTGTAATGAATATTGTATGACCCTCTTGTTTTAAGAACATGTAGACGAAGATTACAAGATTCACAAACACTATGATAAAATATGCCAAAATTCTTCCCATAACAAACGATTGGGTAAAGCTTTATTACAACTCAAACAAGAGGTACGTAAGTAGTTCTTGCAATGACTCTTTGAAGTACTCTAGACGACAACTTCACTACTCACATCCATCTCTCACTCGCTACATAAAACAAAACCATAAACAATACAAGAAAAGAATGAAACCAACAAAACAAAACAAACGATATTGTCGCCAATTTGAAGCTAGTTAGAGAGATGGAGGATGCAATCACTGCACTCTTTCATTTCCAGTTTGCATTGCTGCCAGTGTTGCCGCCGGGGTTGCTGCAAGGGTTGTTGCTGTTGTTCTCCCCCACTCCTAGTGTGTTCTTCACACTATCAACTGCACCTTGGGCCATGTTCTTCACTTGCTCCCCAGTCTGCTCAACAAAAATAAATCATCTACTTATAAAAAATGACCACATTTCACTGATACAAATTACAAAATCATATTACCAGGCTCGCTTAATTTATATGTAGGTGTGTTTAACGACAAGAAAATTAGTTCCACACGTTGACAAGATCAATATGATATCCTATGTACAAATGTAATTTTTTTTTACCTATTTTTTGGTGCATAACAGTACGGTATCAGTAGAGTTGAATCGAGCCGAAACAGTATCGAATAGAATAGAAAAGGTCAAGCCGAATCGAATCAACTACTAGGATTTTACATAGATAAAATACGTACGTATACTATGATTATATACCTGTTGGAAGAAACCAGCAGCATTGTCCTTGTTCCGCTGTGCAGCTTCTCCGGCGGAATGGGTAGCACCGGAGAGTTTGTCAGCAGCACAGTTAGCAGTGTTCTTTGCTGAATCGATTGCATTTTCAGTCCTGGCCTGATAATATTCACATACCCAATCAACCAACAATCACAGCTAAGAAACATGAAAAACCATATAAACAAAAACCCATGTTTAATGAGAAGCTGTTCAGAAGCTGCATGCATGCAACAATAGGACACACAATCGATGATCAAAGTTACCTTGGCTTGGCCATGGGTTTGCCCGCTCCTAAACTGCTGCTGGGAATATGCCATGCTAGTATCTCTTCCTCTGATCAAACAAAAGAACTGTATGTGAAACTTTTATGAAGCTCAATGAATTGGGCACTTGAGGTCATGTTCTGGGTTTGTATATATAGAGCATTTGGGTGTTGAGGGTACGTGGTCGGAGATCCATGAAAAGAGGATCAGGTCTTGGTGCTGGTTGCATAGTTGGCGAGTACGCACGGAGATGTTCATCCTCGGAATACGGCAAAAGCAGTGTGACCGTGTCTGTGTGGTGTATGGAACACCGATCTTCCATGAAATGAGGATGGTGGCTGTAGGGTGGAAAATCGTCGAAGCCCTTTTCTTATTGAATTCATCTTCTTCACTAAAAATATGCGTTTCCCTTGTTCAAAATCAAAGGTATATAATGTGTGCTTGGGAATTTTTTTTTTTTTTTTGCAAAATGCAAACAGGGAAAAAATATGTGATTTCGTCTGTAATGGATGAGATTCCATGGAAGTTCCAGAAAATATCATTGAAAAGAATGAAATTATCAAAAAAAAAATTTTTTTTTTTGAAAAATCCCATTGGTTATTATGCCCGGCCGGAAATGGGCTTTTATTATACTTTCTTCTTTTTTCTTTCTTTTCAAAGCGTTTGAGAACTCTACCTCGTCACTTATTCTCACAAATTGAAATGTCTTTCTTTTTATAGCTACTTGAATACATATATAAACAAAATTAATTATAAAAACCTCCTCTTAATTAAAAATAATATATATGAATAGCTAACAAATATATATTAAATTTGACTACAAAATGAGTAAGCATATTATATTACTCATTAACTAATTATCATCTTCACACCGTTTAATCGCTAATTATCATCTTTTCTCTTCTTTTTTTTCATTTTTTCCCTATTGAACCCATTGTTCTTACCGTCCAAATTTGACCCACAACATTGGATTTAGTCTCCGAGGTCAAATCCTGTGAAGTGTGAACCCACGTAATGTCTAGTGATATCCCCCATGAGTGTGTATTAAGAAGCAAGCAAATTTATCACATTCGATTGAAAAATGTAAAGGGAAAATTTCTTTAAAATGACTAATCTTGAACTGGGTCCAATAAGAAAAACTTTTCCCCCCAAGAGCTGAAACACTTATTCTTCAAAAGAATGGAGCAATTCATCAAAAAGAAAAAGGTAGAGGGCAAAACTCTAGAAAGTTTAACATTTGACTAATTTTAAGATGAACCTTTGTAAGAACTAAGAACCGCAAATCCTTGAAGGGAAAGAAAATTTGACATTGACTTTTCTGGAATAGAACAATGAAGAGGAGATTATCATGTTATGATTATCATAATATGTTCGATAATTATTAAATAATTTTTTGGGTCCATCTTTTCCAATAGAAACTTTAACTAGGTAATTTTAGTAGTCGCAAGTGATGCATGCAGGTACGTATTCATGAGAAGATTTCTATGTTCTTAAAGATGTATTTCCAAACTAATCCAAAAACAGCTTCCAAGTATGTAGAAAACAATAATAACAGAGAGACCAGATTTTCATTTGATAACAATCATCAAGAGAAATCAGATCTTTGTTTGACAATAATCAATGAGACCATAGCATGATACAACACGACGAGAGGGGAAAAAAAAAACACGAAATCCTCAACTTCGGTACAGGCAGTAGCAGGCCTTGATACAAATAACCAAACATATAAAGATAAACCGAGCACGATACTGCAGTTTTATGTTTACCATGGGAAACTCAATTCACATCTTGCTGTGGGATTACACTAGATGTTTTGAAGAGTGATAAATTATAGCAATTTTAAGCAATGAACTATCGATTCTAACAAAATCAGCATAAATTGGCCATCGGAATACTGCATGTTTGAATCAGTCCAAAATCACCCATGTCGACGGTGCAACATAATTTATATGTTCATTACTTGTACATCTCACCAAAATTATATTAAAGGCCAACTGGAAGAGGGATTTTACCTTGGAACAAGTACTCATCTTCAAGAACCATGAGCAACTCCAGGGAAATCTGACGTTAAAATGACAACGTAGCCTCAGGACCTCTTTCATCCTGTTCCAATTCACTTTGGGTTTGACTTGTACCTGCTTGAGAAACAAGTACAAATCCAAAGAATATGTGCCCAACTCATAAAAAGTGTCACCGCTTCCTTTTTCTCCCTTTTCCAAGCTGCCCCGACTTGAAGGCATGCTCTTGTTCCTGAAGAAAGGCCCTGGCTTTTCCGTACTTCTCAGCTCTTTCTTCTTCAAGTGTTGACCTATCTTTTTCTTTGAGATCAAATAAGAAAGCATTATCCTTCCGCAATTCACGAGCCGCACCTTTTGCTTCCTGTTTCAAGCGTTTCCTTAATTTTTTCCTTTCAGCTCTTTCACGATCTGGGTCATAATCTCTTCCCTTTATGAAGCTGTTATTCAAGGGGAAAAAAGGAACATATTTCATCTGGTTTTCAAACCTGTAAACAGTGCAAAAAAATAAACAGCAGAACATACTTCTCCTCGAACTTGGGTGTTAATAATTTAATTGGTATCGGTTTTTTCTTGCGCATTTGCAGCGGCTGCCTCAACATGTGATGTTCCTTAACTTGTTTTTCAATCAACTGAATGGCCTCCTTTGTATTAGCAATTAGTAACTTGGGATAGTTATCTACTTCTAGAATTTTATGTAGCAAGAGCAGAATAGGAGAAAATATTTCAGAGAAAGAGCTAAATCCAGCATATATATTTGTGAATCCCTTCAGCAAATCCATAACCAAGATAAGGATGCTGGCTCTGAAAAAAAGAAAAGAAAGGTGTCAAAAGATAGCCAAGACATGTTATCTACGATAGCCATTGCAGTAAAGCTTACATCTCATTCAACTAAAAATTGACAACTACCTAAAACTATCAGACTCGAAAAAGGAGCTATCTGCTGGCATTTCTGTTATGGCAAGAAAATCAAGAGGACGAATATCTGTAACACTATTCCTGATCCAAAGCCAAGGTTTGTGAACTTTAAGGTCTGTTAAATGATAGAACTGCATGCAAAGGCATCAACAAAACAACAGTGAATATTATATATACAATAAAATATAATTTTCACATCACTTATCTAAAAGTATAAAGCCAAGACCAAAGGAAGAACCAATAATTACTTATACATTACCATGGGATTATGATGCCAAGCACCTTTTCCCTCTATAGCGGAAATCAGAAGAGACTGTAGGAATAACAAGCCCTCTGCACAGAATTTCCGAGATTGTCCAGTTACCTAAACAGAAATGCATTAAATGTAAGCAAAGAAAGCTTAGATAATTATACCAGATCATTAGAACCATGGTAACTTGGATCAGAGAGATAAATTTTTTAATTTCCAAAATCAATAAATAAAATACATCATGATCTTGCAAGCTTACCATAAGCACCATTGAGCACAAGAATGTCCCTATAGCTATGTCCTGGCCTGAACTTATTGGGCAACGCATTAAGTACTCGTGCATTAGCAATGTGGCAGGTGTCATCACAGGATGACGAAAATCCGAGCATGGAAAGATCATGGTAAACAATTTCAACAAAAGTAATGTCTTCACTGATGGCCAACTGCTTTTCCCTGATTACAAATAAAAAAAATATAGTAATTATGAAAAAAATAACTAATAGTAATTAATAAAAAAAGTTTTATAGAAATTAATAAATAATATGAATTAAACTTCAAACCTGGACTTTTAATATCCTCACACAATTGGCTTCTCATTTTTACTAAGCGTTGTCGAGCACAGATGGCTGCAAAATACGGACAATCTTCACTCATCTCCACTAATGGCTTCAGAAGCATATTGATTAGCTTCAAGTTCAAAGGTTTTTTACTTGCGGTGACAGCAAAGTATTGCAGAAGGACTCCATAAAAAACCTTTAAGAAGCAACAGGCAATATTAAACCATGCACAAATAAACACTGATTCCAAATAAAAGAGAGTCTTCATATATAAAATTAAGCATGCCTGCATCTTCTTTCGATTCTCTGAAGAAAGCCTTATAGCATTACATTTGCGAATTCTACGGACTGCTTCAACTACTTCATCATCTGATCTGTTGTTAAGCAACAATGACAGTTCCTCGAGGCTTTTTGGTGCATCAATCACATATGGAAGAGCTTTCTCTACCATGGAAGGCTGCTTTGGAGGAGTATTTTCCTTTTGTTTATTGACATTATCCACATGTAGACCTTTGACATTTTTGTTCATCTCTAAGCCCTTATTGTCAAGCAACTTTTCTCCTCCATGTTCCTCTTTTAAATCTCTGTCGATATCTTCTTCATCACTCTGCTCCCAATCTCTCGTGGAAAGCCGATTAGAGGATTCATCAGCATCTGCATCATTTTCTTCCAATTGATCATCATCACCACTGTCATCATTTTCTTCTCCATAACCATCTTCCTCTTCACCATTCTCTGAGTCTCCACTAGTTGTTGCATCTTCATCATCTAGAGCCTCTGCCTCCAAAATTTTGTCAACCCAGCCTTTCTTATTTGACAGTCTTTCACTTGCAGGAGAAAAATCTCCCAAGTCATCCCCAGAAATAGCTCTACTATGTGAACTTGATTCACGAACACCATTACCATCACTGTCATCTTCACTTGAGTCATCATCACCAAGCATCCTTTTTTTGCGCTCCTCCTGTAAAACAAATCATTATAAAAATATAATTAAAACATAAGAATCCCACAAGCTGCAAGGACATAGACTGGATGAAGAATGTTTACATCCAAGTACAAGTTTAGCTATAATAACCAGTGGCAAAGAATGAGAAAAGGGATCATTTTACCTCTAACCTTTCCAGCTCTTCCATCTCTTCCTGTGCAATCTCATCAGGCGTCTTTGTCCTGTCGGCTGGCCGACCACTTCGCATATCTAGAACCATTCCTTTAACAAACAAATCATAACTGTCAGGCTGTTCCTGTAGATTATAAAAGAGTACTAAGGATGTCAGTTGATACCAATGAGAACTCCATCTGCTATACAAAGTTCCAAGCAAACATCAATAGTAACCACTGACAGATATCATTTCAAAGTTACAGGGAAGCCAAGATTTTTCTCAAAATGCAACTTAAGATTAGAAAAAAAGTCAATTATACAAGCAGATTCACTTGTCATAACGTCCATCCTCCACCTATTTAGGGAAAAGAAATATGCCATTCTCAGAATGTTCAAGGTAGAGGCAAACCATTAAATAAGTCAATATTCTACTAATAAGGCTCCGCATATCACATCAGAATTTGTTTCACCGCATTTTTATAATTAATAGCACGATCAGCAAAATCAGCCAAATTTTGGCCCGAGGTCAGTTTCGGCAAAATCAATTTCTAACTTTAGCCAAAAATCAGCAATTTTCTTGGCTGTAGTAGGCTGAGGAATTCCTCGAAGTGCTAATTTCCCACCTCCACAGCCTATCTTAATTGGCAATTCTCCACCTCCACATCCTACTATTCTTAGTTACTTTCCCACCTTAATTAGACCCACATTGTTTGCAAGCCTGTTTAGTTTACTTGTTGCCAAGCCCATTAAGTTTGCTTTGTTTTCCTTAATTGTTTGAGCTTTGTAAGTTTTGTTTTAGTTTTACCCACGGGCCAAGCCCATTAAGGTCTTTACCTCTTGTTTTAGTTTACCTTAATTTGATTATGTATGTGTTTATAACTATCCTTAATACAAATTAATCATATTTGAATGCCTATGCATTCAAACCTATAGAATAATCACCCTCGTCTCATAATAATTTATTCATTGGCATGATAATGCTTTCTGAAAATTGCTGGCATATCTACAAAATATCTCTATACCTCAGTCAACATGACATCCAACACAATATTGAAGTCCGATAGTTTGAAGACATGAAAAAACTAAAGAAAATTTCTCAAAGTAAACTTGTATGCAAACCTTGATTAATAGAAGATAATGGTCATGAAAAGATACATAAACTTAAGTATGGTGAGTTTTATACGTATGCTCATTTGAATTAGCACCAAGAATTGAAGACAATATGAACTTTAAACCAAGTAAATGGATGTGAATTGAATGATTGTAAGCAGATAAGATATACTTTCCACTAAAAACCAACTCTTTTTCGTTTAGATATGGAACATCCATAAATAAACTAAAGAAAATTTCCCCATAGTAGGCACATTTGGATGTTACTATGATAGAGTTTCGTTACAATTCTTGTCCCTCCCCCTTAAGAACCTTGTCCTCAAGGTTCTGGTGCGGGCACACCTGACACTAAAAAGCTGCCAAACAGGCAAAGGATTGCACTTGCACAATGGCTTACTTAACTGAAATTGTCGGATCATTCATGAGGCAACATCACTCTCAATTAGGCAAGCCAAATTCTAATCATCAATTACTGGAAATTGAAGGTCACTTTGCCTGTTTTCTTGAGCCATTCCATTCCCAACACAAATCCGAACCCTGAAGTGATAGTAAAACGACCTGAAGGTCAAAGACATGGCCCAGAAGGGCTGAAGAAATCTGACATGTGCCAGGGCTAAGTATCGTCATCCCATCTGCCATGATTACCTTAAATGATGATGTTTCTACCATGAGTCGAAGTCATCTAGCCAAGGCTTCACTAATGAAGTTGTTTGAGCTCCCACTATCAAAGACAACTAACAGTGGCCACAATAAACCCTGTAACTCTGATGGTTTGAGAAACCATGTGATCAGGCATTGATCAATGTAGTCTACACTTTGGGCCCCTCGACCAAGACGATGTATGAAAGCTCATCATCCTCACACTCCATATCCAGAAAAAATAGTTGTTGCACCTGGCAACAATGACTCAGGACAAACTTCTTGTCACAATTATAGCACAACTACTTAACAGGGTGGGCCTCCATCTCATTCTACGCTAACCGTTTGACCAGAGGTATAGTCGGGCTAGAAGTAGTAACCTTGTCTGAGCTACCCTTGGTCTACCCAGCCCACGACTGAGTCAACTCTAGACTCAATTGATTGCAGCTTGTAAGACTAGGACTAATCACTCCAATCCTTTTCTCGAGCTAGCTGATCGATTGCATTCCGCACTGACCAAGGAACGTGGTTTGCTGGAATCAGACATTTATAGCAACTCTTTGAGTCCCCCTATTAGTGTTCCAACCAAGGCCTCCTCTGGACACCATTCCAAATGATTTGATAATCGCTCAACTCCATCAAATTTTTAACAGGGCCCCGGTTTGCTGAACACGGGATAGTACCTTACTGAAGTTTTCACATTCTATTGGACCAAAACAAAACAATGTGCCTTCCACAAGTCTCGCCATGTCACCCGCCACTCCATTTTTAACCACCATCAAAACCATTGCAACTCCGTCTTCTTGAGTTGGGAAGAGGCCAACTCTACTTTCTCATACTCGCGTAACTTTTAATAGTAGAAACAATGTTCAGATGCATAGATCCACTCTATAGAATCCCATGTACCATGATGCCGAGAAATCAATACATCGGATCATCTTTAAACCCATGTGCACCATATGTTCTGCTGAGACCCCGATGTGCAGCATAACCAAAATCTTGCTTGTTGTGGCCACTGCAGGCAACCGAGAGAAAGTTAATATAAGGCGTGTCATGCGGTCTTGTAGGCTGTCCGCGCCCCATGAAAGACGGGCCGTGAGGTGGTTGGTCCTCCTCACCACCATATTCATCCTCCAGCTTCCTCAACGGCCTCATCCTTCAACTTCAATACCGCCATGATATAGTTCGAATAGTTGTTTTGATCGTGCTTTTGCCTGACACTACGCTATTGTACGATCTTCTAAAGCTAAGGTCTTTGATCTTGTCTTTGTAATGGTGGTCAAACCCTCTTTCGAGGAGAGAACACTCAGATACCAATTTGATAGAGTTACATTACAATTATGGGACAAAATAGTGCTGAAATCTATCAAAACTGGCAAAATATTGATGGCACCCGATCTCAATCTAGGGATTCACTCTTAGAGGGGCTGATTCCTCATAATAAAATAAAATTACTTAATTAATTGATTGATTGACAATAAAAAGAGAGTCGATCTTGTACTTATATACTCTTACACAAGTCTTCAAAATTCGGCCCACATAGTTACACATTCTCTCATTCAGAAAATAAAGCTTAACTCATAAGTCATAATAGACCTGTCTAAACATAAAAGACTCAACTAACATGACAAACTAATAAGCATATATGTTGTTATACTATAAAAAAGGAAAACTCAACATTGTTCGCCACGTCTCTTTTATTACCACATCCTTTATTGATGCACCTAAATTTGACATATTTATTTTACTATTTCACAATTTTACTCTTTCTTGTTAGAAAAAGTAAAAATTCTTCCCTAAGAGCTAAAATTATATACTTGATTAAAATGATTTAATTTTCAAATTAAATACAACAATGCTTTAACTTTGGTAAGAATTCAAAAGTCAAGTTTTGTATTTTTACTCATAAATAAAGTTAATGCTGCTCATGGGTACACATCTAGTTCATAATATAATAAGAGGCCTAACACATTGTGGTGCTCATTTAACATGCATGTCCAATAGATGAGGTATGACTAACAAACTGAACAGATTAACTTCAGATTAAGTCGGAAAGTAAGAAATTGCAGAAGCAATATGTGATGTACAAAGAAATTGTGAAAGCAAGATGTGATGTACAGACCTTCTTTGATGAGTCTCCATTCACAAAGTTAGACATTTCCTTTTCAACCTTAGTTTTATTCTGAAGGGCTTCTACAGCATTCATCGTGCTGTGAATATTAATCGATGACAATGTACCAGATTGTGCAATTGATGTAAAGAGGCCATCATATTGTTCCAACTTTTGCTCATCCTCTTCCTTCTCCTTTGCCTTCAGGGCCTACAAACAGATACCAAAACAATGAGCTAGGAAGCACTGTAGAAAATCTTCTCGTTTATAATCAAAATTTTGAGGGCCATTAAGCTCCATGAAAACAATCACTCGAAACCACTCGCTTGGACTGTATAATAAGCAACGAGGTATATATCATTACTTCATATTAAATAGTTGACAAAATCAAAACAACTCACTAGAAGAAAAAGAGAAAAACACTCTAGCTAGAAGACTCAATCATGGAACAACAATGATTATACAGCACAAATGGAGTGGGATGGATAAATGAAACAGCTGTTCATAGCAATTCTTACACTTTCTAAGGAATCACAAAACCCACATTTGATGGGTAGCAACAACAAAATGACAACTGAGCAGGTTTTTCAAAGCACTTGGTAAAGAAATCAGTGCCCCAAATATGAGAAACACAAAAACATTACACTCCTGTGATAAGGCATGGTCCAAGATTAAAATGGAGTCATCCTTGACCATATATCAAGCATGAAAAAAATTCAAAAAAGAAAAAACCCATTACCTTAAAATATTTATCTTTAAGCATAACTTCCTTCATTACTTCTCTCTTAGTTTTGTTCCCCTGCAACGCCAGAAAAAGCAGACATAATCAATTGAATTACATAGTCTCTTGGTAATGCAAAAAGAGTGGAAGTAATTTGATAAAGGCAGTAGTAGCTAATAACAACGATAGAATTTCTAAATAAAATAGTTTTTTATATGGCTATTTCTCATCTAATTTAATGTAAAATCAATCAATGGATACACAAAAGTTTTTTATAAGGCTATTTCTCATCTATTTTAATGTAAAATCAATCAATAAATAACAAAACCCATGCTGCAAACTCAGCCTTGTTGAGTTAGTGTATAGATACTAATGATGATGATGATTGATGATGTCACAGTAACAGTCAACAGGAGTGCTGAAGGTATCATGTTGCAATAGTATTCATATCAAAGCAGAAAGAAAGTATGACCCCATTTATTGCAGCACAAACCATTCAAATAATAAACTACCGTACATAAAGATAACTTCATGCTGATGAATACCAAAACCTTCACCAATTAGAATAGTTCACCATCATTTGTTTCAACACAGTCAAAAACCCAATCATGTTAAGCATTGTTGTTCAGTTCAATCTGAATTTTGGTACGATTTGAAGAATGAATCAGTTTATTCAATTAAACTGAGCCATACCAAATTTGACCAAACCATAAGAGTGGTTTATTAAACCACTCAGAATGATGGAATTAATGTTTACTTTCCTAATCATTATGCCTTTTTTAGAGACCGTAAAATTCAATAATCCAAATAATGATCAACTACTCTTTTAAAAATGTTTAATCATGATGATGAAAAATGAGACTTCTCATTGCCTTGGTCCTATTTATATGATCAATCAAATCCAAAATAAACAACAAAACCCTGTCAAAGCAATTTGGCCAGGTTTTAATAAGTCAACTGTTGTGGCTTGGTATAGCCTGATCTTAAAATTTTTGTTGCCACTCTCTCCAGTTTTAACATTATCACCACTTAAAGAGTCAAATTCACCAATTGATCAACATTAACTATCATACCCTCTTGTATATGGTTTCCGCAGTTCAGGTAATCTATCTACCATACATAAAAGCAGAAAAACTGGAGTCACAGGAAAAAAAAACGTATTTTAGTAAATGCAGAATATCATACTCTTTCAACTACATTTTCAAGATCAGCTCCACTGTGGGTAGGGCCTGCTTCATCAAAAGAAAGAAAATCTCCTGCAAAACAAATTATGACATACTATACTTTACACATTTATCACATAAGATTCAAGCAGAGTGCAAGAATAGCACCAATAAAACAATATGTTTACAGCCCTACCCACAGAAATTAATTTTCTATTGCAATATGTTCTATTGTAATTTTAACGTTTTGCACCTATTTTCTGATGCAATGATATTAAGTTCTCAAATGCAAAACTATGGTTTTTGTGAGGCACGTTGCACTGGCGCTGTCACAATAGAATGGTGTAGCACCAAATTCCACTCTATAGTCTTGACAGAATGTTTAATTTTGCACATATAAGAGGAGATAATTTAATTAAAAACAGCTCAAAATTTACTGCTAGCGAAAGTCCACCACTAGCATCACATATCCAAACAAGAGTACCAGACTTTTGCCCATGTATTGACAAGAATTTGACCAAAATACGGCTCAAAATTAGTTGCTAGCCAAAACTACACAGAACCTAGCATCGCATATCCATACAAGAGTCTATACCATACCCTTAGCAACATGCCCATCTTCCTCCTCGTCCTCCAAATACAAATCATCCTCAAAATCATCCTTGGGCCCAAGCTCCTCCTCCTCACCATCCGACAAATTATACTTGCTTTTCCTGTTCACCTTCATCTGAAAACAACAACAACTAATCAATCAATCACCAGAATACGATAACATAAAAAATAAAAAATAAAAAAACAAATGCAAACTCAAATAGAGGAAAGAACCTGTCTTTCACGCTGGAAACGCATAATGGCCTTGTCAAACTCCTCAAGACCTTCGTTCTTCTCCCCAATCCTCTTGTCCACAAACACCGACGACTTCCCGCTCTGCTCGTACTCCGGCAGCAGAGTCTTCCTCCTCTGCACAAAGATCGTATCTTTCTTGAGAACTCACAATCCACACAACAATTCAATTCTATGCGAGCGAGAGAACAAGCAATCAACTAATCAATCAATCAATCAATCAAAATGGAGGAAGGTTGCCTTGTCGACGGCG
Organism: Piper longum; assembly: GCA_032619315.1. Classification (NCBI taxonomy): domain Eukaryota; kingdom Viridiplantae; phylum Streptophyta; class Magnoliopsida; order Piperales; family Piperaceae; genus Piper; species Piper longum. Next base: position 41,148 of record JAVDBV010060578.1, read on the forward strand.
CGGGAGCGGGCGAGGCCGACGCGCCGCTCCTCGCCCTTGCGCTTGAGGCCGAGGACGTTGAACTTGCGGCGGGACCAGATGGTCTCGAAGGGGTTGTCGTCGGCCTTCGCGGCGGCGGCGGCGGCGGCGGCGGCGGCACTGCGAGCGGCCAGGATGCGCTTGGCGCGGGACTGCTTGTTGCCGCTCTTCTTCCTGGGCTTCTCCGACGAGCCGCCGGCGGCCCTCTTCCTCGCCATGGGAGAGGAGGAGCAAAGAGTAGGCGAGGCGGGCGGAGGGCGGCGGCGACGAAGAGCTCGCAGGGCTTGGGCGGGTATTGTACTTATTTTTATGTGTGAACCAAATCTATAAATTAAATTCAATCACTTATCATTTAATTTTTTTTACTTTTAATATTTAATCTTATTTTAGGCCATTTATAATAAAAAATAGTCGGATTTTTTAATTGATAATCTTGATAAAAAACTTCTAGTGTTATTATAATAATAATAACATGTCTAAAAATGACGCTAAGTACAAAAAATATTTTAAGAAAAAAATATTTTAAAATGTAAAACATATACTTTATAATTTAATTAATAAATATTAATTTTAAAAGTTAATAATTATTAACCTTTTAAAAATCGGATGCTAAGTACCCGGTGTTGACCACTTCGTTACTAAACCCAACTATTAGTAATTGGGCATTCGTCTCTTCAATCCTAATATTAATTACCTAAAACTTGATAGGTCAAGTATTCAGTTTAGCCATACCAATGAACACTTTTAGTAGGGTGAGTAAGGGTGGGCATGGGTGATCGAACGTCAATTCAGATCAATTTATATTTCGAGTATTTGTGATCACAATCTATGCTTAGAATAAAAACAAATCACGCTTGTATGCTCGACTAAAGACAATTCAAACACGAATTTTTTTCACCAGCTAAACAACTAATCGTGTAACTAACAAAAATAACAAATTAGATAAAGTGGGAAGGGACAAGAAGAAGGTGGAACTGTGCGAGTAGCTAGGGCAAGCCTCTTTTAGGATATTGATATATTGCCCATAGGGTTATTTAGTTGTGTTTAATTTGATGTTCAACTTTAAGAAAAAAGAAAATTTTACATGTCTTACTCAAAGTCTTATAATAGGAGAGAGCTCGCGTAGAAATATGGCATCATAGCCTGTTAAAAGTTTCTAATTTCTATCTCTCTATAACAAAAACTTCCAATTTTCAAATCTCTAATTACAAAACTTTGAATCGATTCTTAGTTTTGTTAATATGTATTACAAAACTTAGTAATTTTGTTAATTTTTGTTAAACGATTCTTGAGATCATCCTCTTATTATTTTTCTTATATCATATTTCAACACATAGTATAAAAAATTATGAAGAGTTAAATTATGAGAACACAAAAAAGACCATTGCAAATAGAAAATTACATAAGGTTCATCTTAAAGAAGTAACTTTTAAGTTAGGATCGGGTCCCATTACCATTAGAGACAAACTCTCTCCTTTTATAATACCACATAAGAATATTAATCATTACAATACATTTGTAGGGAGAGAAGGGTACAAAGAAATGTTCATCTTGTATGGTTGAAAATATTGTAAGAAGTCTGAAGATTGTGGCTTGCAAGTTATTTATTTTCAGTATAATATGCTTTCCTTGTGTACAATTTCATTATTATGTTATTTATTTTAAGTTTCATATTAAAGCACTATATGGGTGAACAAAATTAATAGGAACTTTCAAACTGTATAAGAGAAAAAATTAATGTCCTCACATGTGTTATATGAGCTACACCTCTAACACAAGTCTTTTTGATAGGTCTTCTATGATAAATATTGATAAATTTTTGTCTGTATTGGATATTAATTTGACCTATTTTAATTTTTTTAAAAATGCACTAGCTAGTTTAAAACACTTTATAATTAATTTCTCTTACACTTACTTTGCCAATTAAAATGAAATGGTTAAAAAGAATTTGTAATGGCCTGCCTTAGTCATTGGTGATTACTACAAATATGCAAGGATGTAAAAAAAAAATGCACATACATCATAACATAGTAAAATAGGTAAATAATTATGTGTGAGTTGTAATTGAACGAAAATACTTTGGAATAATTAAACATAAAATTTAAATATGTTTAAGAAATTATTAATAATAAAAATAAATCATACTATATAAAATGATTATGTAAGCAATCTCATAGAATAAATCAATTATGCGAAAAGAGAGTCTCATGGCCTCCAAACCATTTCACATATGCACAATTATAACTCAAAATAATCTAAATAGAAAGTCCAATCTTATTTATCAATCCTACAAAGTACAGTCGATAAGGGAACTACCAATCATGCTGTCATTGACAATCTAAAAATTGTATTTGTAATAAAAACACTAAGTTATATAATTATAAGAAACAAATTAATATATTTCGCTTCATTATTTATCAATTCTTTTACTAATTATGAGCCTATGCAAAACTTTAATTATGTCGGAAAGGGTGACCACTTCAATCTAACTCCAATCTCATATATACGCACATACTCTCATAGCATATAAGTTATTGATTCACTTTCTATGTATCATAAGCACATAATGAGTAATTTTACATCATTGCAGCCTCTCACCTATTTCGGCACGAGGGCAGATATTTTATCTTTTAAATAATTTTAAGGGTACGATGTTATGTCGAATTGTGTCATTTCCTTAATGGTTGTTGAATTTTAGCTCAGGCCAACCAAGGCTGCTCAAGTTATTATGCGAACTCAAATCGCAACATAGTCAAACATGCGCATGAAGAGCAAATGGAGACTAGTTGAAGGGAAAATAACCCAATAAGATCTAGATGAATGTCGTAAATGCGAAAATAAATAACGACACACCAAGGAATTCCATTCGAATTCGGCTCAAGATCGAATGTGTTGTTAATATATATACTCAAAATCAACTTGATTATTATTTAGGGTGTTCGAGTTCGACTTGAGCTTGAATATACTTAAACTATTTAATTTTGATGAGCTCGTTCGTGAGCTTAATTATAAAGCTCAAAACTGGCTTAATTACAATGCCAAAAATATCTCAGAGGATTGAACCCAAACCTCCAAGTCTTCAATATAAAGACTTCCTGTAACACCCCAATTTCGGTTCACTTAAGAACCGGATTAGAAATGTTACGATCGAGTCGAGACATGTTTAATATTATTAGTCAGTGAGACTCGATCAACAAAATAGATCGAAATAACCCTCTTGGTGTCATGAGAATGGAAGACATTGTTAAATAAACATCACAATACATCAAATATAGATAAATGCAAGGAATTAAATCTTATGTTGAGCTCAAGTGTGGGTAGCATTTATCTGTCCTTCCGCCGAAGTCGATACATGATTTGCGAGACCTACATATATTATAAGAAAACCGTCAGTAACGAATGTTACTGGTCCGAAAAATAACTAATACAATCTGGCAAATGGGTATTCCATTACCCACGAAAACATATGAAACTTCAAGAATGCCTCACACAGGGCTGTAAGCAAGCATACTTAAACAAATGTCGGCTCGCATGCACGGCTCATAATCATAATCATACATACATACAGCGCTTACGCCCTCACACCTTCCATATCACCCGTC
>JAVDBV010060593.1:0-25999 GCA_032619315.1 Piper longum
TATAGCCTTAACAATGGAAACCCTAAACTAAATAACTAATGGGCTTATAATAGGCAAATTCGTCCAGCCCATTACTTAACAAAATAAAACCCAAAATACAAAGCTTAAATAACCCTCCCAAGCCTATTTGGGCCAGCCCATAACATATATGGCTCATTACAAACTTAATTACACCCATTAGTAGTAACTTGGACTTGAATTAAGTTGTATTGAACTTGAGTTGTATTTGCACCAAAGCTTTGATGTCCTTGTAACTCTTCACTAGCTGAATTCACTAAGCCTTGTAAATGATGAATTAAGGCTTGTTGAAGCTTCTTAGATTTAGACCTTGTTATAGGTCCTTGAGGCATGCTAATCGGACTAGAAACTTCTTCCACTTGATCCTTGCCTTCTTTATCATGCTCATCTTCATGGCGTGTAGGCTGCTCCATAACACACTCGGTGCATGGTGATCGAATATGAGCTCAGGCCGACCTACGCTACCAACACGGAAACTACGACGTTCTAAATATTATACGTACATGACTTATAATTTTATCTAAATGTGATCCGCTAACCCTAGTCTGAATGAGAGAATAAAATAATACATTAGTATAATTTTATTTACCTGAACCTATAAGCAACTACATGACTAATATACTATCAATATTAAATGATGTAATTAGTTCATATTAGACTTCATCACTTATTAAATTTTTAGGGAATCTAATGATAATTAATTATTAATTACCCCAATTATGAATTTATAACCAATAATTTGTTATTATTATTGGTATATTCTTTAACTGATTTTTATTATCCTAATTTAAAGATATCACTAATATAATTATTTGTAATGTATTTAATTCAATAAGGTTCCACCCTTCTTTATTTAATTATGCAATTTCGTGATTTTTTACACGATTATATTTTATTACTATATTTTCTACCATGTTAATTCATTATTAAAATAATCTTTTTATTTACCAAATATTCTTTTACTATGGTAAAGGTGAAGTCTTTATTTTATTTATCTCTTATAACCTCCGATTTAATTTAATCGTTTGAAATAAGCCAATTAATCATTTACAGTTCATCATAACCGTAATTATATTAATTATGAGAATTTCGTGTAATAATTTAGTAACTTATTATTTTATTTACTTGTACCCTATTCAATTAATTATTTTTAAAGATTTAACATGAGTTGATATTTTTCTAACTAGACCCATATCGAGTCAACCCATATTTACGAAACTGTAATATTCTTCTTCCCCAACTTTCTCCAAAACAGAGTAATATTCGGGTTTTTTCGATGCACTGTTCATCGACGTCAAGCCACCACTGTCAATCAACTCACTTCCACACCAATTTTGATCCCGACTAGGACTTTTGGCTGCTGCCACTCAGTTATGCTCAAAATCACAGCCGGAACTCATCATTCCGATCACGTTCATCGACTGCTCTGTTCGCCTCCGGCAGCTGTCCACCTTCGCCGACCGCCATCCACCGGCTCTGATCTGCCCCAAGGCGACTCCAACCTGGCCAAGACGACCTAGTTTCTGGCCAGTAGCACCGCCCAACCTGTCCTCTCCTTTCTGCACAACGACCCAACACAAGGAGAAGAGAAACCCATGCCGTTGTTGGTTGCAACGCCATGAGTTTGTGACTCCCTTGCCGTGGTGCTGCTGCTGCAAGTCAGTAGATCGTGCTGCCTTCATGGCATGCAATTTCTATGGAAATTTAATCTATCTACGCCACATCATGCACAAAGATGTTGATGCAGCAATTTGGACAGCAAGTGCTTATGATCTCATGCAACAGCCGTCATTTATAATCCATGGACGGATTTCAAGTTTTTATTTCAGTTTAGTTCGTTCCTTTCTTATTGATTTTAGACTTTAGTTCCATGATTATCAAATTAATTATCAAATCAAATGTATATATGTTTGAAACTAAGAAAAAGAAGAAAGGTAAAATACCCGAGCAGGGAGGAAGCCGGCGTCTGAGGAGAAAATGGAGATGACGCCCTCCCCTTCTACTTTTATAAGGAAATAAAATGACGGATAGGGTACGTGGAAGTACCCTTTCACCGTAATTCCTTTAACCGGGTAATTGGGTAATCGACATGATTCACTTAACTAATTAAACGGTTAAACGGTATGGTTCACATAACCGGTTAAATGGGTAAATAATATAGTTCACTTAACTGGATAAATGGGTAAATGGTGTAGTTGACTCAACCGATTCAATTAGAATTAACCGGTTAAAAATTACTTTTTACTTAACCGGGTAATTCATACTTAACCAACTAACGACATTTCATTTAAATGGAAAAATTAAATTTTCCCACATTCTATCCCACCGCGTCGAACGTTATTATTATTATTATTATTATTATTTTTCGAGTCTGTTTGTGCCTGACTGAGCCGATCGGCTTGACTGTCTACGGGTGCCGTCTGAAATATTGAAAATTGTTCTATCATGGCTCATTAATTTGTTTTTTTTTTCAGTGCTGACTTAGGTATGTTAGCAAATGTATTTTGTTCCCATTAGTATTATTATTATTATTATTATTATTATTATTATTATTAAAATTTAAGAAGTGTCACTCACATGCGTAGCTAAAGTGGGGCACACTGTCCCATGACACTGTTACCATTTCGCACAGGCATCCCATACCACCCCTACTACATAGATGACACTACTAATTGTAAAGGCGTCCTATATACACTCATTGGTTTAGCTGTAATGTGCACCTAGCATGACACATAAGTGGCACACCGTCCCATACAAGTGATAAGTTTAAAATCTTTCTTTCGATTATTACCTAGGTTTGTTAGCGAGTACACTCATTCCCTAATAACATACAACACTGTGAAAAGATAAATATTGGACTTTTCAACCAGGTACTTGAGTCATAAGATGTAAGCTTATGGGAAACCGTGCTCTGATACTACCTGAAACGACCCGCCATTTTTCACAATAGTGTGTGCCTAGCTGGTCAGGTGTTACTTTGTAACACCCCAATTTCGGTTCACTTAAGAACCGGATCAGAAATGTTACGATCGAGTCGAGACATGTTTAATATTATTAGTTAGTGAGACTCGATCCATAAAATAGATCGAAATAACCCTCTTCGTGTCATTAAAATGGAAGACATTGTCAAATAAACAATAAAATACATCAAATATAAATAAATGCAAAAAAGAAAATCGCATGTTGAGCTCAAGTGTGTGTAGCATTTATCTATCCTTCCGCCGAAGTCGATACAGGATTTGCGAGACTACATATATTATAAAAAAACCGTCAGTAACGAATGTTACTGGTCCGAAAATTAACTAATACAATCTCGCAAATGGGTATTACATTACCCACGAAAAGATATGAAACTTCAAGAATTCCTCACACAGGGCAGTAAACAAACATACTTAAACAAATGCCGGCTCGCATGCACGGCTCATAATCATAATCATACATACATACAGTCCTTACGCCCTCACACCTTCCATATCACCCGCCTTCTATATCACCTGCCACTGTACTCAAATGGCAAAAGGAACAATTAAGTTAGTGCCACATATTCCGGAAATGTGCTGCATTATGCAGTACCATCATACACCCGCACTACCTCATGATTTGAAGGAGTACTAGCACGGTCCATACATATCTCCGTATCACTTATTCTCTTATTCGTGAACTCTGTAAAACAACGCGTACTTATATAATACGCTTAGGGATGAGGCTTGTATAGTAGATTTCTGGAGTTAAAGTTCGAAAACTAACAAGGGATCTCATCCTTATAGTTTTATTAAACTTGCGTATAAAACACGGCTGAATGGCCTGACATCAGAGGGATCCGATAAAACTCCACCGATGTCGCCCTACGTATAAAATACGATTAAACCATATATGCAAGGAATCAAGCAGAGAGGGAGAGAGTCCTACGGACCTGTGGTCCAAACTCCAAGCGTATCTGCACATCTACGGCGAGCTCAGACTCATGTATAATGAACTAGACTTATTTCCTTTAATATTACTCATGAAACATTTTATGTGACACCGGTCCGGTTAGGACTGGTCGTTACAAGGTTGGTGTTGTTAAATTTCGAATAACACCTAGCTAGCGATGCCCACAATATTGTGAAAAATAGGCGAGTTGTTACAGGTAGTATGAGAGCCAACCTGGTTCCGTATTAGATCCTGTAACGACCCGGCCTAAAGTGCAACGTAATGGGCCTAAGTCATTTCCTTAAAATGGTTAACCCAAGTTAAAGATCTACAATCCATTCATACTTATAAACAAGATCTTAGCCCAATAGGTATTAGATGTGGGACTAGATTAAAGGATCTTACAATCAACCCACCTTAGGAAATTTCGTCCCCGAAATTCCTACACCTGGCCCATTACTAGACCCAGCCCACGACCTTTTGGTCCGTGACTGGTACCCTAGCCAATGTCTTTAGTCCAGCCCATCATTTAATATGGAACTAGCTCTGATACCATCTGTAATGACAACCCGGCCCAAAGTGTAACGTAATAAGCCTTAATCATTTCTTTAAAATGGTTAACCCAAGTTAAATATTTATCTTCAATTCCTACTTATAAACAGGATCTTAGCCCAGTCGGTATTAAATGTGGGACTAAATTAGGAATGTCACAATACCTGTAACGACCCGCTATTTTTCACAATAGTGTGGGCCTAGCTGGTCAGGTGTTAATTAAAAATTAAACCATAAGTATAACTCATTCAAAGTAAACTATGTTTTAAAAGAAACATAATAATAATTGTCCCACAGAACCATTTCTCATAGCCACATTTATAACTCAAATAAAATAAAAAGAAAGTCTAATGCATTATTATTTTCTCTGAACATTGGTTGGTAAAAGATCCACCAATCTCGCTCTCAATCTACGCATGAACCTGCACACCTGCAAAGGCAATTCCGAGTTAGTGATAAAACCACTAAGCCATATAATTAAAGAAACAAGTCAAATATACTCCATATTCTTATTCCAAAAGTCTTTTAGTGAAGTGAGCCTATGCCAAGCTCTTATAATGCGGGGAGAGTTACCTCGTGTAAGAGACTCCATATTTGTTTTACAAGTAAATTTAAAATTGTGGCCCCGTGTCGAACGAGGTCAAGGAAGTGACCCCGATTGCACACAGTGCATAGTGGTAGAATCTAAGTTCATGCTGACCAGGGCTGCTAGAAGGGAATATACAACGTTTTAGTAATTATACGGACTTGATAGCTTGTATGAAATCCTACGAATGTGATCAATGATCCTATTCTAAACGGGGACATAAAATTATACATGAGTATAATTTTATTCATATAGAAAATTCATACAACTACATGATTAATATAACAATCAATTTTTTATAATATAAAATGTGTAATGTTGAACATCATTAATTATTTAAATTTTTAACAATTCAAGTGATATAATTAATTATTCATATGATATAATCATTTAAGTCCTTCTTTACATTTTAAATTAATTATCTCAATTATAATCCTCACTTGATAATTAATAAAATAATTATTAATTTATAACAAATAATTAGTTCCTATTATTGGTATATTCTTTAACTAATTTTTATTATCCTAATTTAAGGATTTTACTAATATAATTACTTTTAATTATTTAATTCAATAAGGTTCCACCCTTCCTTATTTAATTATATTATTTCGTGATTTTTTACACGATTATATTTTATTGCCTTATTTTCTACCTTGAAAGTCGTTATTAAAACATACGTTTTATTTGACAAATATTAATTTAATATAGTAAAGGCGAAGTCTTTATTTTATTTATCCCTTATAACCGTCCGATTTAATTTAATAGTTTGTAATAAGCAAATTAATTATTTACCGTTTATCATGACCGTAATTTTATTAATTCTGGTAATTTTGTATAATAATTTATTAATTTATTATTTTAGCCACTTAACTCATATCCCATTAAATTAAATATTTTTTAAACTTGATCGGTGTCGAGTCAAACAATATTTACAAAACTACCATCTCTTCCCCAACTCTCTTCTTCTCCCAAAACAGAGCTATGATTGGGTTGTTTTCTAATGGACTGTTCGTCGACATTAAGCCACTGCCGGCCAAGCTACTCCCGTCAATTAACTCACTTCCGTACCAACTCCGACCCCGTCCAGAACATTTGGCCACTGCTATCGTGTTTTGCCCACAATCGTAGCCTGAAGTCATCATTCTGTTCACGGTGTTTTGCCCTGTTTTCACCACCTTTGTAATTCCGCCCAGTAACCGCTGTAATTTTGCCCTTCAGTCCAGCAGCCAGAGGGTGGTCGGAATTGTGAGCGACTGCATTGAATTTCCTTGCCTTCGGTTGCCCATCTTGCCTAAACTCTGGCTAATTCTCATGGACGGCTTCTAGTTTTATTTCCAGTTTAATTCTTTTCTTTCTTTTTGATTAGGGACTTTAGTTCCATGATTAAAAAGCTTTTTATTAATTATAAGTATGCATGCATGTAGATTACGAAGAAAAAAAGAAGAAAAATTACCCGAGCAAGGAGGAAGCCAGCGTTTGTCCGAAGGAAAATAATGTGGATGACGCCCCCCCTTCTCCTTATATAATGTGAAAACACACTTTGCCTATGTTTCCCTTAGCCGGGTAAATGGGTAATTTATATTGTTCACTTAACTAGTTTAAACGGTTAAATGGGATGGTTCATTTAACCGGTTAAACGGGTAAATAATATCGTTCACTTAACTGGTTAAATAATACTTAACCGGTTAAATAATACCTTCACTTGACCTGGTAATTAATAATTAACCGGGTGGCGGGTAAATAATTTAAATGGAAATATTAATTTTCCAACGTTCAGTCCTGCCGCATCATTTTTTTTTTGTGGTCTTCACAATCTCCCTAACTTAGAAATTTTTCGTCCCTGAAATATCATAGCGTTAACAGGATAATCGTCATTAAATACATCTTTTAGATCAGTTCATGTTACTACAATTACAATAATTTTATGCTACAAATAGGGTAGGGTATTTACTGGCTATTTCTTGTTCAGTCTCCCATGTAGCTTCATCTGATCCTTGATTTCTCCAAAATACTTTCACCAAAGACATTTCCTTGTTCTCGTGTGTCATTATTTCTCTTGTCAAGATGTGAATCAGTTTTTCCTCATAGGTTAAATCAAATTGCAGCTCTAAGTCTGCTAAATTTGTGATTATATGATCCTCACCTCGTACATATTTCTTTAGCATTGACGCATGAAAAACATTGTGTACGCCATCGAGGCATCGTTGTAATGTTAATCTGTGTGCAAAATTTTCGACTCGATCTAGGATTAGAAATGGTCCTATGAATCTTGGCTTCAACTTCCCTGATGTTCTAAATCTAATTACTCCCTTCAACTTGGAACTCTAGGTCCCTCCTTCGAGTATCAGCATAGCTTTTCTGTCGATCCTGAGCTGCCTTAAGCCTTTGCTGAATAATTTGCTCTTTTTCAGCTGCTTGTCTCACCATCTTTGACTCGACTATGACTACCTCAGTAGACTCCCACCAACACGATGGAGATATACAGGGTCTACCGTATAAAGCTCCAAATGGTGCATTCCTATACTGGCATGATAAGAGTTATTATAGGTGAATTTAGCAAAGAATAAGTGTTTCTCCCAATCTCCTCCCCAGTCAAGGATGCAAGCTCTAAAAATATCCTTCAAAGTTTGAATGGTTCTCTCACTCTGACCATCAGTTTGGGGATGATATGCTACACCTAGCTTGATTTGAGTCCCCACACATTTTTGGAAAGCCTCCCAGAAATGTGAAGTGAATAGGGGATCTCTGTAAGAGACTACATCCTTTGGAATTCCATGTAATTTGACCATGTTATTGACGTATGATTCAGTTAGGTATTCCACCGTCCTTATTGATTTTGTGGGGATAAAGTGAGCTACCTTAGTCAGACGGTCTACAACCACCTATATTCATGGTTGCACGAATCTGGCGATTCCGAGTGGAATCGGCCGATTTAAACCGGATCGGCACGTTGCCGATCCGATTTCGGGGCCGAATCGGTTGGCCCTAAATCAGGCAATTTACCGCGATCCCGACCGATTTAAATCGGAATCGGAATCGGGATAAATCAGACTGAATCGATTTTTATGATAAATTACTAAAATACCCTTAGTTTTATATTAAATAAATTATTTATGCATGGCTAAAATGGGAATTAAAAATTTGATAATGACTAAAATACCCCTAATGTACTAAAATACCCTTCGTTTTATATTAAACAAATTATTTGTGTATGGGTAGAATGGGAATTAAAACTTTAAAACGACCAAAATGCCCACCTAATCCTCCCTCCGCCGCCTCTGCCCGTTCTCTCAGGCGGCACGGGGCAGAGCCGCCGCGGGAGGGGCGTAGTGGGTGTTGACGGCAGGGGGAGGCGGGGGGATGGGTCGGTCGGCAGGACGAGCGTGGCGAGGCGGGCGCTTGGGGCGAGCGCGGGATTGCGGGGTGGCGAGGCGTTGCCGGTGGGGGGAGGCCAGGACGTGCGTCGCCGGCAGGAGGAGGTGGGGAGAGGATGGGGGGAGGAGGTGGGGCAGGGCGGCGGGCGGCGGCGGCGGTAGTGAAGGGGTGGAGGTGGGGGAGAAGGGGTGGTATTTTCGTAATTAAAAGTTGACTCGAGTAAAAAATAATAATTAATTCCAAATAATTTTTAAAAAAAATCTAAAAAAATATTTAAAAGTTTAATAAACTATAATAACACAATAATATTAAAATAATATTAATATTAAATTTTTTTATATAACTGATTCGGACGGATTCGGATTCCGATTCCGATTCCGATTCAGACCGATTCTTGAACCGATTCAAGAAAACCGATTCTTGGCCGATTTAGACCGATTCCGATTCCGTTTCCGATTCCTTGGAAAACCTATTCCGATTCCGATTCATGCAACCATGCCCATATTGAGTCATGTCTTTTCAGAGTCGTTGGGAGTTTAGTAGTAAATTCATATGTGACACACTCCCATTTCCAGGTAGGTATTTGTAAAGATTGTAATAATCCACCAGGTAGTTGACGTTGGGCTTTCACCAGTTGGCACATCTGACACTTAGAAACAAAATTCACCATATCCCTCTTTATCTCAGTCCACCAGTAGGTTCATTTTTAAGTCTCGGTACATCTTTCTAATACCAGGGTTTATTGAGAACTTTGAGCAAGGAGCCTCCTCTAGGATATTCTGCCTCAGTGCATCATCGTTTGGTATACATACCTTCCCTCTAAATCAAATTACACTGTTAGAATCTACTACTATGTCACGAGTTTTGTTCAACATCTCATTCAGCTCTTCATCTTCTATTTGTGCTAGCTTAACTCAGTCCACCAATTCATTGGAAATAACCAGGTTTGCAAGTAATCCTGTTAGTTTTTCCTCTTGTTTGATGGTCACAACTTCTCCTAACATAGCCCACAAAGTCTAGCTAGCTGTTGGCCCTTGTCCACCTTGCCCTTCCGACTCAGAGCGTCAGCTACAACGTTCGCTTTCCCCGAATGGTATGAAATTTAGAAGTCATAGTCCTTCAAATATTCTATCCACCGCCTCTGTCGAAGATTAAGGTCATTTTGTGTGAACACTTTGAACTAAACTCCATATAAGTAGTGTCTCCAAATCTTTAATACAAAAACCACTCCTGCCAGTTCCAAGTTATGGGTCACATAATTATGCTCGTGAATCTTCAATTGGCGTAAGGCATAAGCCACCATTTTACCATCTTGCATACGGACGCATCCTAACCCTACTAGATATGCATCACTGAAGACCACAATTCCTTCATTGACATTTGGCAAAGTCAAGACTGGTGCACTAGTTAGACTCTTCTTCAAAGATTGGAAACTTTCCTCACACTTGCTACTCCATTCAAACTTGACTCCCTTTCGAGTGAGCTTAGTCATTAGTGATGTCACTAAGGAAAAATCTTTAATGAAATTCAGATAGTAACCTGCTAGTCCAAGAAAACTTCGGATATCGGTGACTAACTTGGGTTGTGGCCAATCAATGACTGCTTTCACTTTTAATGGATCTACTGTAACTCTGGCCTTTGAGATAATATGTCCGAGGAAATTCACCTCCTTCATCCAAAAGTCACACTTTAATAGTTTGGAGAACAATTGATTATTCCTTTGGACTTGAAGAGCAATGGATAGGTGTTTCAGATGGTCCTCCTCATTATTTGAGTAGACCAAAATGTGACCCACAAACACGATAATAAACTTGTATAAGTATGTGTGGAATACCGTGTTCATCAGTGAAATAAAGGCTGCTGGTGTATTTGTTAGACCAAAATGCATAACCAGAAACTCATAATGTCCATATCAAGTTCGAAAAGCCGTTTTCTGTATATCAGATTCCTTCACTCGCAATTGGTGATAGCCGGACCATAAGTCTATTTTAGAAAATACTCCGCCTGTTTTCAACTGATCAAATAAGTCATTAATCCTCGGTTAGGAGTACCGATTCTTGACTTTCACTTAATTAAGCTGGCGATAGTCAATATACAATCGAAGTGAACAACAGACTCTGAAAAGTACTGTCCATTAAAAGCTGTTACAAATTTTGCCCATGAGATGGATAGATCTCATAGCAATAAAAGGTGGTCTTTTCCATGGATTTCCACCAAAAAGATGCTTCCTCCTGAAGCATGCATGTTGCCAACCTCACTTGATGGCGGTGGGGCAGAGATAGAGCTCCAAACTCTTTTTCAGTAATGTCTATCTAGCCCTCCGCCTTCATTGGATCAGTCCCTCCAATGAGTACCTCAGCTTCATTCTTTCGAAACTTTTCCACTTTATAACGGTCACTATCATCCACAACTGGCGGCACCACTTGTTGGACTACAGACGGCACTGGGTTTGGACGCTCACCTCGCTAGCCCGGGTCAACTAACCCTGCTTGCCCTTGGGCACTCCTCTCTGATCACCATCTGGGATGTTACTAGGACCCGCTGCCGAGTTTAAGGCCCGCCAAAACCATATTCTAAACCAAAGAATTTGTATTTTCTGAAGCTCGCGCTAGTCCCTGTATCACCGTCAGAATCTAACGCAACACATTCTCCATGTTAGTGTCACTACCCGCCATTTTTCAATTATTTAATTACGCCTATATGGCCAGTGTTACTTAAACAAACTACTAAGTTGCTGAATTATAAAAATTTAACATCAATGTATAAAGGATAGGTTCCCACTATCTCAGACCGTTTCCTAGTAGCCACACTATTTCTCAATAAAAATTAAAAGGGAGTCCCAATATTTATCTTCCTCCATGCTCTAGTTATCAATGGCTTCTCCCACCTAATTTCGTATCTACACACCTATGGAGGCAATTACGCGTTAGTTATTACAATACTAAGTAATATAATAGATAAAACAAGTTAAGTACATTCCACTCGTTACCTATGTTCATTTTAATATGTGGTGGAGTGATACCGCTATACTCAAAAACAATGCAGAGGAGGTATCCGCAGTGATCCGCACACCCTGGCCATAGCCTTTCCTTTTGAGAGGCTACCACTACCATCTCCAGTACCAGTGCCTCGCACACCCCGGCTGTAGCCTTTTTGTAGGGAGGCTATCACTGCACTCAGGTGATTGCTATACTCCATTTGTGGGGAAGCTCTAACTACCAGTTCTAGTGCCAATGCCTCGTACACCCTGGCCGTAACCTTTTTATAGGGAGGCTATCACTGTACTCCAGTGCCAATGCCTTGCACACCTCGGCCTTAGCCTCTTTATGGGGAGGCTATCAGTGCACTTAGGTAATTGCTACACCCCATTTGTAGAGAAGCTCTCAATAGCAATTCGAGTGTCATTGCCACGCATACCCCGGCTGTAGCCTTTTTATAGGGAGGCTATCACTGAACTCCAATGCGTTGGAGGAATCGTTGTGCCTCGCTCACCCCGTCCGTAGCCTTTTATGGGGCGGCTATCACTAATCCAAAACAATTCGATGCAATACAGAATTAACATACACAATACGGCCCCATGTCAGACTGAGTCAAGTCTTTAAATATGGGCTCAGGCCGACCTAGGCTACCAATAAGCAAAATACGACGTTTTACCAATTATACTTACCTGACTTATGATTACTTCAGACTTTGATATGTTAACCCTAATCTAAATGAGAGTATAAAATTATAATTTAGTATAACTTTATTTGCATGAACCTACATGCAACTACATGACTAGTATACTATTAATTTTAAATGATGTAATTAGTTCATGTTAGACTTCATTACTTATTAAATTTTCAGTAAATCTATTGATAATTAATTATTAATTATCCTAATTATAATCCTCACTTGATAATTAATAAAATAATTATTAATTTATAACCAATAATTAGTTATTATTATTGGTATATTCTTTAACTGATTTTATTATCTTAATTTGAAGATATCACTAATATAATTATTTATAATTTATTTAATTCAATAAGGTTCCACCCTTCTTTATTTATTTATGTGATTTCGTGATTTTCAACATGATTATATTTTATTACCATATTTTCTTCCTTTTAATTCATTATTAAAATAATCATTTTATTTACCAAATATTATTTTACTATGGTAAAGGTGAAGTCAATATTAAAATAATTCCTTATAACCCTCCGATTTAATTTAATCGTTTGTAATAAGCCAATTAATCATTTACAGTTCATCCTAACCGTAATTATATTAATTATGGTAATTTCGTGTAATAATTTATTAATTTATTATTTTATTTACTTAACTCGTACCCTATTCAATTAATTATTTTTAAAGATTTAATTTGAGTTGTTACTATTTTTTTTAACTCGACCCGTATCGAGTCAACCTATATTTACGAAACTGTCATCTTCTTCTTGCCCATTTCTTTCCAAAATAGAGCTGTAATCGGATATTTTCTGATGCACTGTTCATTGATGTCAAGCCACCACAATCAATCAACTCACCTCCACACCAACTTTGATCCCGACTAGGACTTTTGACCGCTGCCTCTCGGTGATGGCCAAATTTGCGGCCTGAACTCATCATCCCGATCACGTTTGCCAACTGCTCTGTTTGCCTCCGGCAGCTGTCCACCTTCGCCGACCGCCATCGACTAGCTCCGACCAGCCCCAAGGCGACTCCAACCTGGCTAAGACGACCCAGTTTCGTAGGGATAAAGTGAGCTACCTTAGTCAGACGGTCCACAACCACCCATATTGAGTCATGTCTATTCTAAGTCCTTGGGAGTTTAGTGATAAAATCACATGTAACACACTCCCATTTCCAAGTAGGTATCTGTAAAGATTGTAATAATCCACCGGGTAGTTGATGTTGTGCTTTGATCAATTGGCACGTCTGACACTTAGAGACAAAATCCACTACATCCCTCTTCATTCCAATCCACCAGTAGGTTCGATTTAGGTCCTGGTACATTTTTGTAACACCAGGGTGCATTGAGAACCTTGAATGATGAACCTTGAACGATGAGCCTCCTCAAGGATATCCCGCCTTAGTGCATCATCATTGGGTACCCACAACCTTCCTCTAAATTTGATTACACCGTTAGAATCTACCGCAATGTCGGGAATTTTGTCCGACATTTCATTCAGCTCCTCATCTTCCATTTGTCCTAGCTTAACTCGGTCCACCAATTCATTAAGATCACCAGGTTCGCTAGTAGTCCTGTCAGTTGTTCTACCGGGTTAATAGTTACCACTTCAGCTGACATTGCCCAAAATCTAGCTAACTATTGACCTTTGTCCACCTTGCCCTTCCGACTCAACGCGTCGACTACCACGTTCGCTTTTCCTGGATGGTATAAGATTTGGAAGTCATATTCTTTCAAGTATTCTATCCACCGCCTTTGTCGAAGATTACGGTTATTTTTGTGTGAAGATATACTTCAAACTCTGGTGGTCTGTATACACTTCGAACAGGGCTCCATATAAGTAGTGTCTCCAAATCTTTAGTGCAAAAACCATTGCTGATTTTGGTCGTGAATCTTCAATTGGCGTGAGGCATAAGCCACCACCTTACCATTTTGCATAAGGAGACATCCTAACCCCACTAGAGATGCATGACTAAAGACCAAAAATCCTTCATTGCCATTTGGCACAGTTAGGACTGGTGCAGTAGTTAGACTCTTCTTCAAAGATTGGAAACTCTCCTCACACTAGTTACTCCATTCGAACTTTACTCCCTTCTGTGTAACCCTAGTCATTGGCGATGCCACTAAGGAGAAATCTTTAATAAATCTCCGATAGTAACCTGCTAGCCCAAAGAAACTTCGGATATCAGTGACTGACTTGGGTTGTGGCCAATCAGTGACTCCTTTCACTTTTGATGGATTCATTGCGACTCCCACCTTTGAGACAATATGTCCGAGGAAATTCACCTCCTTCATCCAGAAGTCACACTTTAATAATTTGACGAACAATTTATTCTCCCTCAGAACAATTTATTCTCCCTCAAAACTTGAATAGCAATGGACAAGTGTTTCACATGGTCTTCCTCATTATTTGAATAGACCAAAATGTGATCTCCATGATAATAAACTTATCCAAGTATTCGTGGAACACCGTGTTTATAAGTGACATAAAGGCCACTGGCATATTTGCAAGACCAAAAGGCATAACCAGAAACTCATAGTGTCCATATCAAGTTCGGAAAGCCATTTTATATATGTTAGATTCCTTCACCTGCAACTAATGATATGCAGACCGTAAGTCTATTTTTTAGAATACTCTGGCTGTCAGCTGATGAAATAAATCATGAATCCTCAATAAGGGTACCGATTCTTGACTGTCACTTGATTGAGCTACCGATAGTTTATGCACAATCGAACTGAGTCATCCTTCTTCTTTACAAAAAGAACAGGGGCTCTCCAGGGTGAAATACTTGGTCGGATGAAACCTGCCTGCAACAACTCTTCCAGTTGACTTTTTAACTCCTTGAACTCTGCTGGAGCCATGCGGTATAGTGCTTTAGAGATTGGTGACACTCCAGGTGCTAAGTCAATGATAAATTCCACCGCCCGCTTATAAGGTAACCCTGGAAGTTCGCTTGCAAATACATCCGAAAATTTTGCTACTACTGGAATCATGGACAACTCTTTGGGTTTGGATTCAGACTTCTCTAGGTTAGCCAAATAGGCTTGACAACCCTCACCCAACCACTTAGTTGCCTCACTAGCCGACACAATACAAGAGGTTAGTCATTCCTAACGTTGTGGCTTCCCCGTCTCCCATTACAGTAGTAACCCTATAAGTCTTTCGTAATGTAGACGTTTGGTGTCCTAAACTCTTAACTAATCGGGATGATAGTAATAAATGTGTACACCTCGAGTCAAATAGAACATCCACACTAACACTTTGAATCAAGATTTTACCTCAAACTATGTGGTCATCCTCCTTGGCATCCTCCACTTCAACCGCATATAGTTTTGCCTTCCCCTTCTCCACCAGTTTTGCAGGTGCCGGGTGGTGATTAGCGGCTGGTGCCTCTACTTCCATAGGCTGCTCCGGTTGTTGCCTCTGAGGATGACTGCACTCCCTCCGCATATGTCCCGTCCTTCCACAGTTGAAGCACCGATGGGGCTCGTTGCATGGCCCTTCATGGCTCTTGTTGTAGTTTTTGCATAGTCGGTACAGAGTCTCCTGGAGCTTCCTTTTACAGTTCTCATAGCCATTCTTCTGATAGTTCTCCTGTTCGTGTCCTTCAGACCGGTTTTGGCCACTGCCCGGATAGGCATTCTTATGTTGCATCGTAGCCTTACCCTGCCTCTGTGCACGGTCGTGCTCATACCCCAACTCGTGAGTAGTGGCTGCATCAATTACTTTAGTTATTGTTCCTCTTGGTGCCGTATCAACCCTACTCCTCAGTTCCATCTTCAATCCCCAGAAGAATTTGTCTGCTCTAGCCCTGTCAGTTGCCAGACCCCCAGGGGCAAAACGTTCCAGTTGCAGGAACTTCTTGTCATACTCCCTAACTGAATCATCCTTCAGGGCTTGAGTAGAAAATTCCAGAGCTTTCTTTTGGACCACAAACAGGAAAGTATTCTCCATTGAAAGCTATCACAAACTCTGCCTATGAAATGGACAAAATCTCCTGTTGATGGAACATAGTATTCTTCATGGACTTCTACCAATACGATGCTTCCTCCTAAAGAATGCATGTCACCAACCTTACTTGATGGCGATGAGGCATAGAGAGAGCTCTAAATGCTTTCTCAGTAATATCAATCCAGCTCTCCGCCTTCATTAGGTCTGTCCCTCCAATGAATACTTCAGCTCCATTCTTCCGGAACTTCTCTAAAGTGTAACGATCACTGTCACCCACAACTGGCAAGACCACTTGTCGGACTACCGGTGGCACTGGGTTTGGAAGTTTCCGTCACTCGCCCGGGTCAGCTACCCCTACCCACTCTTGGGCGCTCCCCAAATCCCTATTTGGGACGTTACTAGGACCCGCAGCGAATTTGGAGCTCCATTCCCTGCTACCAATCCCGGTAACCACTGTGCCATGTACTGAACCACAAAATTAGTATTTTCTTAGGCCTCGGTAGTCCCTGTATGGCCGTCAGAATCTGGCCCAACACACTCTCCACATTCGAGTCTGACTGCGCAGCTTGGCTCGACTTCCTACGGGTGCCTGCCATCTAAAAATTTATTCCGTTATGTTTCCTAAATTTTTTTTTTATTATTATTATTTTTAAGCATTGTCATTCAAATGCATTGCTAAAGTGGGGCAGACTATCCTTTGACATTGTTATCCATGTCGCACAGGCGTCCCATACTACCCATACTACACAGATAACACCTCTGATTGTAAAGGTGTCCCATATACGCTCATTGGTTTAGGTGTCACGTGCACTTAGCATGACACATAAGTGGCACACCATCCCATACCATTGTTATGCTAAAATTTTTTTTTCAGTGATTACTTAGGTTTGTTAGTGAGTCCCCGAATTCACTAATGACATACCGCTTTGGAGAAAGATAGTATTAGACTTTTCAACAAGGTACTTGAGTCATATAATGTGAGCTTGTGGGAAACCAGACTCTTATACCACTTATAACGACCCGTCATTTTTCAATTATTTAATTGCGCCTAGATGGCTATGTGCTACTTAAACAAACTACTAAGTTGCTGAATTATAACAATTTAACAACAATGTATAAAGATTAGTTCCCACTGTCTTGAACCATTTCCCAGTAGCCACACATATTTCTCAATAAAAATTAAAAGAGAGTCCCAATGTTAATCTTACTCCATGCTCTGGTTGTCAATCGCTTCTCCCACCTAATTTCGTATCTGCACACCTGCGGAGGTAATTCCGCGTTATTAATTACAACACTAAGTAGTATAATAGATAAAACAAGTCAAGTACATTCCACTAGCATCTCCAGTGCAAATGCCTCGCACACCCCAGCCGTAGCCTTTTTGTAGGGAGGCTGTAAAGACCAAGAAAAATAAAATAAAATAAATAAAATAATAATAACGTTCGACGCGGTGAGATTGAACGTGGGAAATATTTTTTTTAGTTAAAATAATTATTGTTAGCTGGTTAAGTATGATTTACCCGTTTAACCAGTTAAGTAAACTGTACTATTTACCCATTTGACCGGTTAAGTGAATCATACCGTTTAACCGTTTAATGGTTAAGTGAACCATGTCGATTACCCAAGTACCCGATTAAAGGAATTACGGTGAAAGGGTGCTTCCACGTACCTTAGCCGTCAGTGTATATCATTATATAAAGAGAAAAGGGGGGCGTCATTCACATTATTTCTTGTGGATAGACGCCGGCTTCCTCCTTTTCTCGGGTAATTTTCCTTCTCTTCTTTTTACTAAGTTTTCATGCATACATATATCGGAATCGATAATAAACTTCATAATCATTGAATTAAAGTTACAAATCAACAAAACTTAAAGAAAAAGAACTAAATTGGAAAAGCCGGAGTTTTGGGCTACCGGGGTTTTTTTTACGACAGTGGGTGAGAAAATCCGGCCAACCGGGGCAGCGATTGGGTTGCAATCTGGTCGGGAAAGGTCCCTCATTGGTCGAGTGTTCCTGGACGACCATCTGATCGAAGCGGCGGAGCTCGCCGGCGGCGGAATCGGCGATGCATTGGTCGGCAGCGAAAACGAGCAGAATTGCTGTAATTAACCGATTCCGGCGTCACCGTGGCCGGAATGTGGCCGGGGGTCATCGAGGATGAACTTTGGAAGCACGGTGGAGATGGTCGGTAGCGGCCGACGGCGGTTGACGGCGGCCAAAGACGCACAAAGCGCAGTCGCGACCGTGATCAAATGGACGACTTCGGGGGTCGATTGGAGGCAGATCATGATAGCAATACCTAAATGTCATTGTTGGAATCAAAGATGGGGCGGAGATGAGTCGATTTACGGTGGTCGATTGGCCCGTGGTGGTCGGACGACGACGACCAGTGCGTCGGAAAACACCTGATTATACCTCTGTTTTGGAAAGAGTTGGGGAAGAAGAAGATGACAGTTTCGTAAATATTGGTTGACTCGACACCGGTTCGAGTTTAAAAATAATTAAGTTAATGAGATACGAGTTAAGTGGATAAAATAATAATTTAATAAATTATTTTACGAAATTACGATGTTAATAAAATTACGGTAATAAGAAACGGTTAATAATTAATCAGCATGTTAGAAGCGGTTAAATTAAATCGTGTGGTTAATAAATTATAATCATATAAAAATTGAACCTTTCTTAAATTAAATAAATTAAAATAATGGTATTAAAAATATCCTTAAATTAGGATAATTCAAATTATTTAAATAATATACCAAGAATAATAATTAAATTCCTGGTTATAGAGACCAGATTGTCAGGTTCCATGGAGTTCCTTGGGAGATTGTATCAAATAGAGAACCTAGGTTCACCTCTTCCTTCTTAAGATCTTTCATGAGAGAGCTTGGTATGGATACATGGTTCAGTACAACCTATCACCTACAAACTGACAGCTAGTCTGAGCGGACGATTCAGATCCTGGAGAACTTGCTTCAATGTTGTTTGATGCACGTCAATGGATCTTGGGAGGAACATCTACCCTTGGTGAAATTTATGTACAACAACAGTTATCAGGCCAGTATCGAGATGGTACCTTTTGAGGCTTTATATGGTAGGCCATGTAGATCACGAACAGATTGGTAAGTGAGTGGTGAGCCATTGATAGCGGGAGCAGAGTTGCTTCAGGACTCCCAGAGGGTGGTTGAGTTGATTCGACAATGACTATCAGCCGCTCAAGATAGGTAGAGCACATATGTAGATCAGCGGTGTAGGGACGTAAGCTTTGTCCCCGAGGACCTCGTCTTCCTAAAAATGTCTTCGACAAAAGAAGATGTGTGCTTTGGGAGGTGGGGCAAGTTGAGTCAATGGTATACTGGTGTAAAAACTTGAAAAAAAAATTAATAGTAATAATAATAATAAGAATAATTAAAATAAATACGTTCGACGCGGTGGGATCGAACGTTGGAAAAAATAATAAAGTCATTTAAATTATTTACCCGCTTCCCGGTAAAGTATTAATTACCCGGTTAAGTGAACCCTTTTATTTAACCGTTTAACCTGTTAAATAAACAATACCATCTAACCGTTTAAACCGGTAAAGTGAACCGTGTAACTTACCCATTTACCCGGCTACGAGGTGTGTTTCGCATAATACACTACGCCCTTATGTCGTTATATAAGGAGAAGGATGGGGGCGTCATTCACATAAGTCTCCATGGACAGACGCCAGTTTCCCCTTGCTCTGGTAAATTTCTTTTTCCCTTCTTTATAGTTTGCATGCATACATAGGTGAAGAGAATTATAATAAACATGATAATAAACTGAAACTAATCTGAAATGAATAAAGAGGAAGAGAAAGTTGTTGCCGATGCGTTGAGTCGGAAGGGCAAAGTGGACAAGGGTCAACAGTTAGATAAACTTTGGGTTATGTCAGTTGAAGTAGTAGCTATTAACCCAGTAGAACGACTGACAAGATTACTAGCAAACGTGGTTATATCAAATGAATTGGTTGACCGAGTTAAGCTAACACAAATAAAAGACGAGGAGCTGAACGAGATGTTGGACAAAACTCCCGACATAGTAGCAGATTCCAGCAATGTAATTAGATTTAAAGGAAGATTGTGTGTACCCAACGATGATGCACTAAGGCGGAATATCCTGGAACAGGCTCATCGTTCAAGATTCTCAATACACCTGAATCATCGTCAATTTAAATAAAACAACTTGAAAACATCTTAAGTGTAGGCCTTGTGCTTCAACTTAATACTTTAATACTATAAGTTTAACTTAACACTTATATTTCGATAACTTGGTTACTTGATAACTTGATAGCTTGAAATTATAATACAATAACGTGTTAGAAAACATGGTATAATCACAATTTTTCCATCTAAACAATGCCAAACAGAGGTTAATAAAACACCCCACATAACGAATAAACACGAACCTGATTGGCGTGCAATTTTGAGCTCCTAGATGCTCAGTTGCAACCATCCTAGTCTGAACAATGAACATGATGATGATGCTCAGATGCTCAGTTGCAACTCAGACTAGCTTACATGTCTACATGCCATGTTAGGACATAAACATGATGTTGATGTCATACTATATGCTAATAATATTATTAACAACCATAAACATAGTATAAGTCAAGCATAAACATGAATAAAACAACAAAAACTAGGTTTAAGGGTATGAGTGCTGCGGTGCCTCATGCCTCAGCTTTGAGTGTCGTGGTGCTAAGGCTCGATTCTAATTTTTATGTTATGTGAGTGTCATGGCGCTTATAACCAGGAAGGTCGACGTCTAGTGCTACTCACACTAAAATAAACTTTTATGAAGGTCACATCTTGCAGCACTGTGTTGACCTCTTTTCTCTTTGTGCAACTAATGCCGATCACGGACGCTAGGGTTTCAAATCCAAAATTCTTTCTTTTTCGTTTTAAGTCCGATTTTTATGAAACAAAAACAAGATTTTAACATTCTCAAAACATCAGATCATAGATTATTATAACATGTTTTTATTCTAACTTGAATTAACCTGCTTTTTCTTCATATTATTTTGACAAAAACATGTTTATTAATAATAAACGATTGCCAAATATCCAATATCTTCTTTTAATCATCTTACATCATTGAGATTACTTGCAAAACTTGTTTAAAATATGTTTATCATACATCAATTTAATGGATGGTGTAAGCATAAAACTTACAAGAACATACAAATAGCATGAAGAATACATAGAATAACATGAATTATGAACATGTTGCATGAATCTATACAAATTACTTATTTTAGTTATAATTACTAACCATTTCTTTGGTGTTTGCCAATATCCTTGACCAAAATCAATCCACACGAATCCCCACAAGAGAGAGAATGAATAGAGAGATAATGGGGAGGAGAGAGACACCCAAGCAAGAGAGAGGAGAGAGGTCAGCTCGGGTTGAAAAATAGGAGAGATCGACCCCCTTCCTATGCCTTTACATACGTTCTAGCTTTCTTACTTGTCTTAAACGTCCTTCCACTGATTCTATAGACTCCCTAGATGGGGGTCCTAAATAGGTAGACATGAATGAACTTATCCATAACCATTGACCAAAATAGACTCAAGGGTCCAATTAGGATCCTTGGCTACTCTAGCATAATTTACTTCACTTAAATCCTCCCGAAGGTGAGAAATAAGTGTTTAGCCTCTTCAATAACTTGAAATCATGACAAACACCTTGTAGGTAAAATAGACTTAGTTCACATGTGAGATCCTTGTTCAATTACTTATTCCACAAAATTTAACTTGACCAATTATTCCCAACCATGAATAAACATTAGAAAAATAATCAGCATGACTGAAATCAATATAATCGATCAACCACATAACTTGAAGAATTCTAATTATCTTGATATAAGTCTTGATAAAATATACAATGAAAAAAAAATTATGCTTGGAAAATAAAGAGTATACATACTACTAATATCTACTCCTCAAGAGAAGAATATACAAACTAAATAATTATGGTAAAAGTCCAACTATTACACTTAGTGGGATCAAATCAATGCAAAAGGTGGTACTTCTCACAAACACTTGAATAAAGGGATGAATCTACTATGAAGGTTACTAAATTCTGAAAGTATAAAAGATGGAGGAGTGAAGGCTACTAAGGGGTAGTTACACTCTAATTTAAGGTGAAATTAGATTAATTAAGTGGATAATTGAACTAATATTTTTTATTCTACATGTTTAAATCATATTTATATTTGTTTATATTTATGATTTATGTAAAATATTATGTATAGATTTGCATGATATCAATGTGAATATGTAGTTTTTCTTATCTATGTTTATGCTACTTATTCGTACCTTCTTATTCTTGTTTACTATAAACTTGACTAGACGGCTCAATTGCAGTTACCTAGTGCTGAGTGGACAAAATTTATCTTTTATACATAAGTTAGCAGGTGAAGATCTTGAGAGCGATGATGGATGAACAACATTATGCTTGTTTTTATTTCTATATTAGTTTGCATTATATTTTCATATAATAAGGACAATTAGATGTGATGAGTTCGATTAGGTTGCTGATCTGGTACATGGGACTTGGATATAGTTTTATATTATTATGGACTTATTATTAGTATATTATATAAATGATTACAAGGTTTGACTTTCTTATATTCTATGTGCACTATTGATATTATTTTTATTAATTTTATTAATTTTATTATTATATTATTTTATTAAGTAATGGTCCATCCTTTAAATTAATTATTTGTGAAGAAGGGCTGGTCATTATAGTTGGTATCAGAGGTCAATTAGTCAATTTTTCATTTGTATACAACTAATAATTTTACCTTGCTGAAATATCCAAGTGTATCCCAAACCTTAAAGTGTACCCATCCCTGATATAATAATAGGATTAAATAAAATGTTTCAGAGGTGTTTATAGCAGGTAACATAATCACTACTCAAGAACTTCAGCAATTACTCCAACAACAAAATGAACAGATTCGGGATTAGAAGCAGCAGATTCATATTTTGAATGTTGCTTTGAATCAGTTGGCTAAAAGAATCCAAGCCATCAATTGGAATTTGGTGAATCAAGTTAATCTAGGCACAGCTGGAGTGTGTAATGCGCAAGATGGACAGCTACTAGTCAAACCATAAGATCCACCAATAGTTCTAGATGATCCAGCTAATTAACCACCTATTGCTCCTCAGGGGAGTTTATACCCTTGAAACATTTTAATCAAGAATGGAGCAAAAGTATTATAGGGTACCACTTATCTGAAAAAGGCAGAAGCTTAGACACTGTAACACCCCAATTTCGGTTCACTTAAGAACCTGATCAGAAATGTTACGATCGAGTCGAGACATGTTTAATATTTTTAGTCAGTGAGACTCGATCCATAAAATAGACCGAAATAACCCTCTTGGTGTCATGAGAAAGGAAGACATTATTAAATAAACATCAAAATACATCAAATATAAATAAATGCAAGAAAGAAAATCTTATGTTGCGCTCAAGTGTGGGTAGCATTTATCTGTCATTCCGCCGAAGTCGATACAGGATTTGCGAGACCTACATATATTATAAGAAAACCGTCATTAACGAATGTTACTGGTCCGAAAAATAACTAATACAATCTGGCAAATGGGTATTCCATTACCCACGAAAACATATGAAACTTCAAGAATGCCTCACACAGGGCAATAAGCAAACATACTTAAACAAATGTCGGCTCGCATGCACGGCTCATAATCATAATCATACATACATATAGCGCTTACGCCCTCACACCTTCCATATCACCGCCACTGTACTCAAATGGTAAAAGGAACAATTAAGTTAGTGCCACATATTCCGGAAATGCGCTGCATTATGCAGTACCATCATGCACCCGCACTACCTCATGGTTTGAAGGAGTACTAGCACGGTCCATACATATCTCCGTACCGCTCATTCTCTTATTCGTGAAATCCGTAAAACATCGCGTACTTATATAATAGGCTTAGGGATGAGGCTTGTATAATATATTTCTAAAGCTAAAGTTCGAAAACAAACAAGGGATCTCATCCTTGTAGTTTTATTAAACTTGCATATAAAACGCGGCTAAATGACCCGACATCGGAGGGATCCGATAAAACTCCACCGATACCGTTCTACGTATAAAATACGATCAAAATCTACACACAAGGAGTCAAGCAAAGAGGGAAAGAGTCCTACGGACCTGTGGTCCAAGCTCCAAGCGTATCTTCACATCTACGGCGAGCTCAGACTCTGAAGCTTACATCGGAACCCACTGATAAGTATCCTAAGTAAAAGCTAATGTCTCTATATGATGCATGCTCGTGGTGTGTACTCATATCATCAATACATCCTAATAAAGGAGCAATGGTAACAAACTTATAATTAAACACTTGGCACGCAAATCGAGACATAATAAAACTAGATAACAAATAATAAATATATAGGAAACTACACTCATGGATAATTAGATAAATAATAAACACATAATCATGTACATAAATAATACACTAATGACAAAATAATAATATCATTATACTATATACGTACACAGGTAAACACGAGTAAGTATCATGTATTCTCGTGTTAGTAAGTAATAAATAATCAATTAATTATGAATTAATTAAATAATACTTTTAAAAAAATAATAAATAAATAGTTAATATTAATTAATCAAAAATAAATAAAAAAAGAGTCATACAACACAAGAATACATAATTAACTACAAATAAATAATAACATACACATAACAAATAAATAAATAAATAAGTTAATTAATTAATAATTAAACAAATAAATAAAATTTAGTGACCATAATAAGACTGATATTCATAAGTAACTATAATTTTAATAATAATAAATAATCATATAAACATTTATCATATATTATAAACATATAAAATATAAATAAATAAATAATAATGAATAAATAATTAATTAAAATAACATTTAAAGAAAAATTATCATAACATCCAATTCTGCTAAATCATGTGAATATACATGTAAACTAGTATAGAAGTTCTCAAATTACCGACAACGGCGCAAGAACGGACGAAAACGGTCAAAAAATGAGTTGAACCGGACCGAACCAAGCTGAACCAGACCAACCCGAATGGCTTGAACCAACCCGGGCTGGAAAATGGGTTGGGTCGGCTAGGAGGGTCGCGGACTCGGTCGCAGACTGGCTGACTCGGTCGCGGGCTGGTGGACTCGGGCATGACCAGGCGGACGCGAACCGGGTAAACGGGTCGGGGGGAGGCGGCGATGCCCGTCGCCGGAGAGCGCCGACGGCGGCGCGGATGGTGAGGCCGTCGGTCGGGATCGACAGAGGAGACGACGACGGAGGTGTTGGCGGTGACGGTTGGTGGAGTCCGGACGTCGGCTGGCCGGAAAACAGCAACAAAGGCGACGGATCACCGTCGAGTGCGGCGACTTCGCCGGTGGCGATCGCGGCCGCGGCTGTGGTTGTGGGTGGTGTCAAAATGTAGATCTAGGTGACGGGAAGCTCCGTGGATGGCCAGATCGGCCGGTGGTGGCTCGCCGTCGTCGAAAAACGGCTCAAAAGGGTGGCAGCGCCGGTGGAAAACGGCACTGAAAACTCCCTCACCGGCGGCGACTGTGGCGGCGGGTGGTCATGATGGGTCCGACTAGAAAGCTGGCCACGAGGTGGTCATGGGGGTGCAAGTACGGTGGCCGGGGCCGAGGCGGATACTCGCCGGCGGCAGGTCGAAGTGGTGACGGCGCTAAAGGTGGAAATAGTGAAAACGGGAGAAAAATAAAAAAATATATATGGGAAGCTAGGGTTGAGTGTATGGCCCAGATCTTGCAACGTGGCACGATCCGGATGATCGATAGCTCGTAGCCTAGTGGGACCCACTTATGGGTATATACACTATAGACATGGACGAACAGTTCGGATCGAGACCGTC
>JAVDBV010060600.1:0-13455 GCA_032619315.1 Piper longum
GTGTTTTATATGCAAGTTTAATAAAACTACAAGGATGAAATCCCTTGTTGGTTTTTGAACTTTAGCTCTAGAAATCTATTATACAAGCCTCATCCCTAAGCCTATTATATTAGTACGCGTTGTTTTACGGATTTCACGAATAAGAGAATGAGTGGTACGAAGATATGTATGGACCGTGCTAGTACTCCTTCAAACCATGAGGTAGTGCGGGTGTATGATGGTACTGCATAATGCAGCGCATTTCCGGAATATGTGGCACTAACTTAATTGTTCCTTTTGCCATTTGAGTACAGTGGCGGGTGATATGAAAGGTGTGAGGGCGTAAGCGCTGTATGTATGTATGATTATGTTTATGAGCCGTGCATGTGAGCCGGCATTTGTTTAAGTATGTTTGCTTACTGCCCTATGTGAGGGATTCTTGAAGTTTCATATGTTTTCGTGGGTAATGGAATACCCATTTGCCAGATTGTATTAGTTATTTTTGGACCAGTAACATTCGTTACTGACGGTTTTCTTATAATATATGTAGGTCTCGCAAATCCTGTATCGACTTTGGCGGAAGGACAGATAAATCCTACACACACTTGAGCTCAACATAAGATTTTCTTTCTTGCATTAATTTATATTTGATGTATTTTGATGTTTATTGAACAATGTCTTCCGTTCACATGACACCAAGATGGTTACTTCGATCTATTTTATGGATCGAGTCTCACTGACTAATAATATTAAACATGTCTCGACTCAATCGTAACATTTCTGATCCGGTTCTTAAGTGAACCGAAATTGGGGTGTTACAGTGATCAGAACGAAGATTCATATGATCTTAAATTTTATCAATAACCCAGACTTGCTTAAATGTATTCTCGTGAAGGCTTTGCAATCTTCTATTGTACAACTATGCTTGTAACTTTTAACATTTGTCTTTCATTCCTTATTTTGAACACACAAACTTGCTTGATGTAAGACAATTTGTCTTCCTCGAATGGTAGTAACAACTAACCCAAATACTAAACCCTTTTGTCCAAGCATAGTTGTAGAATCTGGCCAGTCAATCGATATTTTTACGACCAGTTTGGCTTTGGTTCGACTCAGTTAGCATGCAGCCGATTTGGTTTGATTGGGTGTTAAGTGAATCCTTGTGTATAGTTGAGGACTTGGACATTGGGTGTGTCCACCTTTGAGTATTATCTAGTTGGCCTCAATTTTCAAGTCGTAACCTTTTATGGTTACGAATGTTTAGTTACTCTAGGGCCATGTATTGCGTTAGAGTCGTGCCACATGTAACTTCGATGTAACGTCCCACCTCTTTTTCCTTCTTTTCCCTTCCTTTCCTTCATTTTTGTAATGACCAGGCCCAAAGCGCAACGTAATGGCCCATAGTCATTTCTTTAAAATGGAAAACCAAAATTAAAGATCTATATCCATTCTCATTTATAAATAGGATTTTAGCCTAGTAGGTATTAAATATGAGAATAAGTTGAGGGATCTCACAATCCACCCACCTTAGGAAATTTCGTCCCTGAAATTCCTACACTTGGCCTGTTACTAGCCTCAACACGTATCCTTCTCTTGCAATTTGTAATGACCGCCTTAGCCAACATCCCTGGTCCAGCCCACCATCCAAACCAAAACCAGGTTGCACTGATACCATTTGTAATGACCCGGCCCAAAGCGCAATGTAATGGGCCTAAGTCATTTCTTTTAAATGGTTAACTGAAATTAAAGATCTATAGTTCATTCTCACTTATAAATAGGATCTTAGCCCAGTAGGTATTAGATATGAGACTAAGTTGAGGGATTTTATAATTTTCTTCCCTTTTCCTTCTTTTTTCTCTTTTTCCCTCGCCACAACTAAGTTCTGAGTGCAATGGTGCTCTCGCAGAAGAGCGTGCATGTGCCCTTCATGCAAAGCAAGTCCCCTAGGGTGCCTTTCTGCTGGTGAGGGTTTTTTATAAAAATCCTAGGCCCCTTTCTCCCCCTCTCCTTTCTCCTCTCCTCCACCTTGGCCGCCTCCTAACCCTTCTTCCTCCTCTCTTCCCCTATCTTTTCCCTCATTTCTCCCTTCCTTTCTTCTCATTTCCCTCCCCTTTCTGCCCCATCTCTTCCCCTTCCTCTAGATACACTTTTCTTCCCTTTTTCTTTGGTTGTTTTGCATTTTTTGCACCAGCTTGACTCGGAGTAGTTTTTGCACACACACCACCTAAAACAGTATCCTTCATCTTAAGACGTCGAGAGTAGATCCGGGTTGACTTAACCGAATCTAGTAGATTAACGAACGGTTCGGTTGCCGGTAATATTTTTGGGTCGGTTCATGGGTGAGCCGAGTTGGGGTGTTACACCTTGAGTGGATCTTTTTTGTGTCATTTGTCTATTTTAATGGGTTACGAATTAGTATCATAAAATTTATCAATTCAATTTGGTTCGCTCTACGGGCCGAATCGGGGAGGTACAATAATGATTGTAAAAACTATAAGTTGCTTCTTTAGTAGGAAACTCCATGATGAAACTCGGTGTCAAAATTTTTGAATCTTGATATTTATTTACATCACCGCCATTTGTTTCACTTGACTATAGTTATTGGCAAGGTACATTGTTGTATTCTTCTAGTTCTTCAATTTCTAGGTTGTCTTCTTGAATAGTTTCTATCCCTCAATTTTGCAACCGTAAATCTTGTATTGAGTCGTTGGACTCTTCGATACAATTGTTGCCTTCCATAATTTTCAACTTCTACTTTGTCTAAGGAATCGCCACTTGTCAACGAAAAAGTTAAGTATGAGACAAAGCTATTTCTTGGTGTGAATTACGTGAATTAGGGGGATCTTGATCTATATTTTTATCAAAAACTAGCCTATGAGACAAAGGTATTTCTTGGTGTGAATTAGGTGAACTAGGGGGATCTTGATCTATATTTTCAGCAAAAACTAGCCGTTGGCTAGAGACAAAAGGGGGATTTGAGTCCTAATGAGAGGCTTGGATAGCCTACAAATTGTGCCTTGGAGAGTGGGTTTTGTCAACCCTTCGGCTATGGATTGAACCTTGACTTTCCTGGTGTGTATTATTAGGAAGCTCAAACTTGTAGAAGGATTGGTGTAATCTTTAGCTTGTATTTCTCGGTGATTCATGTATAAACCAAAGAGACATCATTTTATGTGAGGGATTGCTCAAGGGGTTGAGGTTGTTTGTAAACTCTCAAAGTTCTGAGAATGTATGTGAGAGCCGAGGCCTTCGAGAAAGAGGTGCTAGGAAGAGGAAACTCCTTTGGCTCAAGTGGCGAGCTTGTGAAGGGAGTGTAATGTCAAGGTGGCTGCTCCAAGGCTGTTGGAGCTAGTTGTAAGATTCATTGGCACTTGGGAAGTGCTTGAAGCAAGGCTTGTAGCTCATTGTAAGTTGTGAGACCGAAGTTGCCTTGCCACGCAAACTAAGTCATGCTGAAATAAAACACTGAAAAAAATTAAAGACACGAGTCAATTTTTTTATATGGTTACTTAGGGTCTAATACAAATTCCTAAGTCAGTCGACGTTGGATTTGTCCCATAAATTTATTATTTTCTATGCTCCTCGAAATGCATGCCCAAATTTGAATGACCTAGATCTGCTTATTTTGGTCTTCGGGTGATAAAATAAACCTCACCAATGTGTCCAGAACGTTTATAAATGATGGGTAACAAATTTCACACGAAATCGAGTACGGGAAGGCCTTCGAATAAATTCTCTAATAATTTTGGGTTGAATCAGATTGGACCGGTCGGTTCGGGCTGAGAAAATATTCTGAAATGGGCTCGGGTAAGCGGGTGAATCAGGCAACGTCTGGGCAGAATTGGATGCACCAAGGAGATTGGGGCACGCAGTGCACCAAAGTGTAGACGGGTCAGATCCGGGTCACCGTTAGAACTTGGGGGAGGCTAAGCGGGAATGATGGATCCGCTTGCATGGGGCTGAAACTGCCGGCGAGTGGGGCTCAGGCCATGGCATCTGGGACGGTAGAGGACTCCATAAAGCACCCAGATCGATAGCAGATGGCAAGGGAGATCTGACGACGGTGGTCTGGTTGCCATAGATAGCGCCGGCGTGCGGTGTCGCAGGAAAATCTGGGAAACGGCAATTAGCGCCGAGACTTTGCCGGTGAATTCCGGTGATGGCGATGGTCTTCGACGGTGGGGCACGTGCCAGATTTTTTCTCCATTTCTTGATCAACATTTCTGATGTCAGACTTCAGCCTAATGCTAGGTTGACTGGCTAGGAAACGTTAGTGAAGTTGACGTCCATTCTTCTTCTTCTTCTCCGGCAGGGACTTTCGGGGCAGTTTCCAGTGACGGCGAGGCTCTCCACAGGTGGGAACAGCCTAGATGAATAGCCGGCGTGGTGGACTACGCTTTGGGTACCACGGTCTGGCCAATGGTCACCTTGGTTGGCCGGGAAACACGATGGAAAGTGCCCGGAAAACCTGCAAAACCGAAATAAAAAATGGAGGTTGTTGTCTGGCAAGCTTTTTGCTGGTGGGAACAATTCCAGTGGTGGTCTTCGTCTTCAGCTTCGTTCCACAGGACTAGGATATTGTAAATACCCCTGGTTTCGCTCCACCGACCTTCTTCTCGTGGGCGGCGGATTCTCTTCTCTGACCAGCCCTCTCCCGCGTTCTTCTCGGCTCTCTGCGCCTCCCTTCCACATTCCAGAAAAAATAAGAAAGGAGGGGCGGTGGGGGGTATTTTTAGAGAAGAATAGACTTGGGGGAGGGGTTAGGGGATGTTTATTTTCAAGTAGGATGGGTGTTACAGCCTTTGAGTTCTGGATGAGTAGGGGGCTAGGTTTTGGTGGTTGTACCTAGTCAGCCCACATCTAAAACATGGGTAGTCAGTGCTATCCAAGTGGTGAAACAACTTACCAAGCTCGAACAAGTGTTCTAGTTGCCAGTAAGGATCAACTATGGTGCATAGTGTGCCAAGGTGCAGTGCTGGGACAGAGCGGCATTTGGATCGGAATTTGGAGTTCCGACCATGACGCTAGGTGCAGTACCGTGATGCCTCAGAATGGAGCAGTTCTGGTGAAAATGCTGGAAATGGGTGCTGGTGGTCGGGCAAGTTACCGAGCATCGGGACCGAGCAAAATAGCGGACAACGGGTTGCGGATATCGCGGAGCGAGGCGTTGGAGTGACAAGCATACCGAAATCCTGTGCCTTTATATGTAGCGAGACCAGTGTTGGGTGTTACCGAGAATTGTACCACGCCTGGTTTGGCCGCTACCATTCCATGGAGTGGTACAGGGCGCTAGGCGCTACCGAGATTTGTATCACTATCGGGTTCGGGCGCTACCGGTCAATGTGGCGGAACCAGTCAAGTCGTGTGCCGGTCCACGAAGTGGAATACAGCAATGGAAGTTCAGTCCAAGGAGCGGTACGGGTAGTTATAGCCGGTGCGGTGCATGGGCACGACCGACCCAGATTGCGGAATGCTTGTGAGAACCAAATCCCGGTATTTGGAGCAGAATTCCGAGGAGGGTCCGGGAGGACCAAATTCTGGCATTGGGTGCGACCGTTGTGCTGGAATGATGAGGTCTGGACTTGGCGGTGAGTAGGCTGGAGTTGAACCAGGTGGGTTCAACTATGCAGTTGACGTGCGCCAAAGGAGTTGTGATGATCCTGATTGCCGATAATGATGGATGCAACAAACTCGTAGATGATGACCGAAGGAGTTGTGATGATCTTGAATTGTCGATAAGGATGGATGCAAAAAACTCGTGGATGATGATGAACCTTACGCATGGGATCAAACTGGGACGTGAACAGGCCTAAGTTGTGACAACAAGATGACGGAGATGATTGAGGTTTATCTAGAGTTGGTGAACACATGGGTTAGAGTTCTATATAAGGTAGAAACCTTGTGTAGAGAAAAAAAGGGGGAGAGAACGTCTGGTAGGAGAGAACTCCTGGGAAGAGTTGTGTTGTGAGTTCTTGTGGAGAGGAACTACCGAGATCAGGAGAGGGCGACGGTGAAGTGTTGCAGCCAGTTCTTAGAGTAGGATTGGACTTCATGTGGACTGCCAGAGTAGTCAAGTCGACCGGGATAGAGGTAGTACGCAACTTACATTCTTGTTCAACTCTATTGCTTTTTTAGTGGCCAAGAATTGCATGTAATCAGTTGATCCTTGGGGGACGACTGGGGGTTGAGAGTGAGGTGTCCTCATGGTCTCTTGAGTGGTTGAGAGGCAAAGTCGTGGGAGTTGCTTGTCCATGACTTGCAAGTAGTCTGTGTAGGGATTGCTTGTAATCCTTTGTTCCTATTTTGAATAAAGGTTAGGAAAGGGTTCTCATAATATCGTTGTGCTAGCGTCTGAATTTGGCATTGAGTGCCAATCCTAGGATTCCATGATTTGGAGCGGCATCGTGAGTTGGTAGCGGTACATGTGCCGGAACTAGTACCGGTATTTGGGGCGATAGACAACATTGCTTGGTAAGCGTGTATTGGTATATGCGCTGGAATTTCATATTTGATAGGTGATTGATACATGCAGCAGATACTGCTAGTTGGGCAGTCAATAGGGTACATGTGCCGGGTGCATGTTGGTGAGTCACAAATTCTTTGGGACGGGAAAATCGCTTCCGTATTACTGATTTGGATGCATGTTGCGCTACTTGTGGAAGGCTATATGCTCCTTAGAGGGGAATACACCATTATGGGCGCTATGTAGAGAACGAAAAATTCTACCACGAATTAGCCCCATAACAATAGATATGGGGAGAGTTGGGGATGCATAGGAGATTGATCTCCTCCTTCCTTCCTCTTTCCCCCTCTACGTGATCCTCCCTTTTCTTTTATTTTATTTATTTATTTTAAAAGGTGGGCTCTACAACCCATTTAAAAATTGGTAACGGAGACTCAAGGCTTCTTGGAGGCCCCAAGGGTGTTGGAGTGCAAGCTTCCTTAGCATATGTGAATTGAAGCTTCCTTAGCACGTGTGGAGTGCTTGTATGACGGTTTGTGAGTGCAAGACTCCTTGAACACCCCAATTCGGTCAGCATAACTAACCAAATGGAACTGATAAATTTAAGGATACAAATTCATAACCTATTACAATGGAGAAGCGACATAAAAAAACATCTAACCACGCAAAGTGTCAAAAGACAGAACCTGAGGGAACCTGATGTGTAGACAACACACAAAAATATATGCAAGATACCTAGGGTTTCACTCATACACGTGAGTCAAATTTACAAAGAAAACTAAATTTCTAAAGAAAATTCGTAAAAGTCTCCCTTGTAAATAGGACAATGGAAAATATACACAATTTGTATAATTATTTTTCAATCACAAAACAATCATAGAACAATTCATAATATTACTTAGCATTCACAGAATCACTTCCAAGGCTTTACGATAAATTTCCAAATCATTCACAATATAATTAACACAAATTTTACATTCATCAGGCTGTTGGCTTGTCTAATCTTCATATGAGCCATTCTTCTGCAATTAAAAATCACAAAATTAGCCCTTCTCCTACAATTAAAAATCACAGAGACTCCTTCAACCCATGTTCCTTCTTCATTCCATATACCTGCACAAATAGCATGCTTTCGTGTGCTTGGATTATTAACCATTAGTTCTAAAACTTTGGGGCTTGAAGAAACTTACATAAAATAAGTTAGGCCTGTGTACCCCAGAGTTTTTTGTCTGCAAAATAGTGGAAATATTGTTATGTAAACAAAAGCTAGCAAAATTGTCATATTATCATATCACAAGGTACAAACCGACATATGACACAAGTCTCGAGGCCACATGGCCACAACATCATCACATGATCCATAGTCATAAAACATCCGTATAAACATGTCATACATATCCAAAAATAACAAAGTCCACAAGGAACACAACACAACACGCCAACAGCCCACAACACAAAAAGCTAGCCGAGCATCCATCAGGGTCGTCGTGATCTGCCCAACTACACTGGCCAATGCCAAGCCTACTCACTTACAAAATATAAGAAAACACATTAGCAATGAGTGTCACATAGTCCCAAATAACTAATAGGAAAAAAACTCAATACTTGCAAATAGATAAGATAGTTATCCATGAGGAACTAAAAAGAAACATCAACTACTCTATAACACACTAATCATAAGTAAGTGGCTAATAGGGCCTAGCCATAATCATAATAACTGATAATCGTACATATGAACCAGAGAACAGCTAACAGTAGCATGCAGCTAATATGGTAAATAGGGCCAAGTTGATAATCATTGTAGTAGTGCACAGTCTAGATATACTCAACGGAGTCGTACATGCCGAAATATGCTACTAAAATTACACTACGGATGTTGTTAGCTGATATCATTTATATGACCATCACCAAGCACCACGGGCCCCTCTGTGACGTCATCGAGGTTACCGACCATGCCTCTTGGTGACGTCACGCATCCCATCCATCTCGTGTGCAAGTCAAAATCCAAAATCTTAATACATGTATAAAGTCTAGGCATGAACATATCAATTAATACTAAAGTGCAACTTTAAAATGGATCTTATAACTTTCAAAATCTCATCAAGAGATCTTATCCTTGAGGTTTTATTAATCTAGAAGATAGGTTAGATGATCCGTAGGAAGTGGGATTCAATAAAATGACACAAATTATGTTCTACAATATAAATTAATTCACGTGGGCCAAGTAGAAGATCAAGGAGAAGAGAGTCCTAAAGGACTTGAAAAGACCTCGTCCTACTGCAAGAAGCCCAACTCTGAGTTTCCTAGCTATGTGAACAACTACATGATATTGTATGACGTATAAGAAGTTCTATATGCAACAAGGATGCATGGCATGCAATAGGGAATTAAATAAACACACACCAATCTGATTTGATAATTGTGCTCACACGTGTATTTTGGTATTGTGCAACAAGCTGAATAGGTGAATACATCATGCTCTAAAATTATAAGTGTGATGTCGATAAATTAGAAACACCAATTGGTGTAATGACCTCCCCATTTTAAGCCACGAGGCAAGTGTTACTACGAAACTAAATGTCTCATAAATTAATTTTCTTTTAATGTTCAATATTTTAACAAAAAATATTAGTTTGGAATAATCTAAGCCTCATGAACCGAACTAAAATCGCACTGTCATGCACAGAATAGTCCAATAACATAGTCCTCCAACTATCCCGTCTCTACCCATCTTTGACTCTACCCATCCTTCCATGCTCATATCTGAAATTTTGATGAGGCCTATGACACACGATCATAATATGAATGAAACTTTTCTAAAACCTTCTCTTGTATGAGCCAAATGTGCTCACAAACTATCCAAAGGACATTTTCCTTTAACATCAACAATATTCTCTTTTATATAGAAGAAAAAGTATAGAATTCAAGAAGTCACTATATTTGATTTTTTGGAAAAGAATGTAATCACACAT
The DNA here is from genome assembly GCA_032619315.1 of Piper longum. Taxonomy (NCBI): domain Eukaryota; kingdom Viridiplantae; phylum Streptophyta; class Magnoliopsida; order Piperales; family Piperaceae; genus Piper; species Piper longum. The sequence goes on from JAVDBV010060600.1 coordinate 9,415, forward strand.
GACTATACCAGTCATTTATGTGATAACAAAAAGTCAAAAGAACGAACTATTGAGTTAAAGCAATTATCCTAAATATCATTATACCGGTACTCTAAAAGATGTCAAAAGATATCAAAAGATGTCAATGTGCTTGAGATTTTGAACACCTAAGCTTGAGATATCATAGCACATTACACAGTAGTAGAATTTCTGAATTATTATTAAAATAATTTGATTTGATTTGTAAATTAGTTGGTAACCCAACAGTTAAATCACAGATGAAAATTAAGATCTAGAATTTGAAAGATGTCGAATGAGATGGATTTGATTAGCATCGACTGAGAGGATTAAGATGTCGTAATCACTAGCCCCAACTATGCTAATCATGACTTTTATTAATTAAATATTTTATCATTTATTAAATTAATTAATTTCATTGTGAAATTAATTTAGATCACACAGTGGTTTCATTTTAAAATTAAATACGAACGAAAATTATTATTATGTTTCTTAATTAATTAATTAATATTTTGTGCGAGACCAGAGGTGACTTGGAGTGACCCAAATTAATAAAGTTCAAATCTTTTTATTGTTTCAACTTTGATTAAATAATTTAGGTAGCATTTTACGGCGCACAATTAATAAACACACCAAACACAACCCAAATATCAATAAAGGTGCAAACTTTATATAAAAAAATAATTTTTTTACTATAATCAAATATGCTAAAAAATATGAAATAATATACCAAAATAATTAAAATAGAATGATGTACATGGTTCTATAAAGATCTATATGAAACAATGCAACTTATGCAAAATAACCCAAAAAAGGGGAAGAAAAGCATACCCGGAGGAAGAAGAAGAGACGGGGGGAAGGAAGGGGAAAGGAAGGAGGAGAAAGGAGGGGGAAAACAAGGAAAAAGGAGGGAAAGAAAGGATAAGGAGTTGGGATGCGGCGAAGGGGGAGAGGAGGAGATAGGAGGTAGAGAAGAAGGGCGGCTAGGGTTCATATAAAAACACCAAAATGCACCAACACAAAGGTGCCCTAGGAGTGCCTTTGTGCCCCCGTACAGTCCCACATGTGTACTTTGTGTAGGGGCACGAAGGTGCTGGGAGGCACCCTTCCGCTCGACACTTAGCCGCGATAATGAAAAAGAGGGAAAAGAAGAAGAAAAGGAGGAAATGGGAGGAAGGTAAGGAAAGGGAAAGGAGGAAAGAGGGGGTGGGATGACTTCTAACACATGACTTGGGCTTGAGGGTATGCCAAGGATGCATATGACACGCACCAAACACCACCCTAGGCTAACTCAACACCCAGAACAACAAGGCCACGACTTTGCAATTGGACGACTGGATAATACTCAACGGTAGACGCACCCAATGCCCTAGTCCACAATAACATACAAGGACCCACATAGTGGCAACCTGATCAAACTAGACCGGCTGCATTCTAACCGAGTCAAACTAAAGTCATGTCTATCATAAAAATACTGAACCAACAAATCAGGTTTTACACTTAGTGCTTGTAAAAGGGGTCATACTGTAACTTGTAGGTTGTACAAGTTGATTTTCATAGACCTACCCAACCAAATGACTTGGTGGGCTGGAAGAGAGGATGTACCAAATTAGGAGCTCTTGAAAAATTACTTGTGTCTCTCTTCTCTCCTCTTTATTGTGTGCTTGATTTAATTTGCTATTATTTGTTTGCACACTTACTTAACTTCCTTGAAATTGACTTTAGTCATGATTGAGAGTTAAGTATTCACAAGTTCTAAGTCACTTTGCTACTTGTACAGTTTGATTTACTCACGAACACAAATAGCTATTTAGAATTGAATTTGTTGTGCCTCAAAAACTACTTAATTAGTTGAGTTCATATTAATTGTTATTGCCTTGACTATCATACCTTGTTCATACATAGATTGTGCTTGTTTGGTTGTGTTTAATCACTTGTACCTAATTTGATCATTTATTTGTGACTATCCTTTCCTTGTACTCAATTGGGTTAATTGTACTTAAATTATATAAATCATTTCCACTACCATAGTTCATATATGCGATCATTATAAGGCCCTAAGGATTGTCAGATCTAACTATTTGATCGAGTATTTGTAGTTAGAACTCACCCACATTAGATGTGCCTTCACCTCGCTATCGCTGTCGTGTCTCGCTACTGCATCACTACTACTCGGTGCTACCATTGCCGTGCCACTTTGTCACTATGCCACAGCGCCGTTGTGCCTTGACGCTGTCAAGTAGCGCCATTGCCATGCCTCATTGTTGTGTCGTGCCTCGCCACTGAGCCATGTCTGCTCCAAGAAAGGTAAAAGATCTTTTTTTCATGTAATTTTTGTTGATTAAGTGTGTTAAAGTGTTTGATGTTTTTTTATGTATAATTGTAGGTAATGCAATTGTTAATATTTGATTCATACTTTTGACTTATTTTAAAATTTGAAAATTTAATTTCTATTTGATTCGGTTAAAATTGAGCTAAGTTATGTGGTTAATTTGATAATGATTCATGAAAATTAATTTACATTTGATTCAATTAGAGTGGAGCTAAGCACATATCCATGAAAATTAATTTGTACTTGATTCAATTAAAGTGGAGCTCAAGTAGGTATGATGATTTAATGACATATCTTAAGTCTATTGAATTTAATTGAATCAAGTATGCATCTTAATAATGTCATATCTTAAGTCTATTGAATTCTAAGTCAATTTAATTACATATATTAAGTCTTATGAAATCTAAGTCAAGAATGCCTCCTAAATACACACACACACACACACACACACACACACACACACACACACACACACACACACACACAACACACACACGTAACCATTTAGGTATATGTGGATTGATTAGGGCTCAAAGTAGATGAACAATCATTTACTAAGTGATGTTTTGCTTTCACATTGATGTATGTTATTGATATTATTGATGCTTAAATTAACTTGTCATATTCTTACTTACAGTCTTGTTATAAAATTCATTGACATACATCAATGTAGACTACCAATGAATATAAATGGTCATGATTGGATGTATCAAAGGTGGTTAGTTGTAGGAATTTTCAATCTAGACTATGAACAGGGGTTGAGGTATTTCTTGATTTTGCATTCTCCCGTACCAAAATCATTAGCAAGTTACAAATTTCTTGACTGTATTACGTTTGTGCCAATCAGTTAAGTTTAAAAAGGGATTATTTCAAGCAACATTTATATTATCACAGATTTATGCCTGCTTATTTAATATGGGTAGCTCATGGTGAGAGTTCAATATCCAGATCTGGTTATGAGTATGTAAGCTCAAGTTCAAGTGCAATGAGGGGTAATTTAAGTTTTAGAGGGTTGGTATGTGATGTTGTCGGTCCACATTTTGAGACTCCTCACCAATCTTCCCACAACCATGCCTTTGCTAATGAACAAACTAATATGTGCTTTGGTCAGTTTTATTTGACCACACACACTGAGCATACAAAGGAATGGGTCCATATGCAGACAAGAAGTTTGAGGCCGTGGCTGTAGAGACCCGGAAACCCTGTAAAGACCCGGAAACCCAATTACCCGGTTAAGAAAAAAAGAAAAAAAAAACCCCAAGTTTTTCTTTTTATAAAGGATGGCTAAAGGGGAGGGCGTCATCCTCTTCTTCAATCCAGATCTAAGCCATCATCCTCTTTGTTAAGGTAATTTCTTCTTCTTTCTCTTCTTAATTTTCATGCATTTGTTAGGAATTGCTAATCTAGATGATAACCATGGAATTAAAAAACCTCAAATCAACAAGGAAGATAAGAGAATTAAACTGAAATAGATCTAGAGATCCACCCAAGAACGCAAATTGCTGCTGTACAGCAATTTTTGAGTTGATTGTGATCTATGACAGCAGCAAATCAACTTCTTTTGCTGATCAGTTGCAGCATCAACGTCCTTATGCATGTTGTAGTGATTAAAAGAGTAGTTTTCCATTGAATTGGGTGGCCAAGGATGGTAGCACGTCCTGCTGAATTTCAGCAGCAACACCATGGCGTTTGTGTCACAAACAGTGGCTTAT